>CM031243.1:727226011-727330904 GCA_018340775.1 Taxus wallichiana var. yunnanensis | reverse complement strand
CCTTCTATGGGAAAACCTTGTTGTAAAATTGCATACTTTAGATGAACCATTGTGTCCTAAGTGTGTGCTTTACAATTTTGGGCATTTCCTTGGTTTGTGGCACTAACATGGGGATTATGATACTAACTATGGCTATTTGCCATTTATTTTTCTTGATTTTGGGTCTTCTCTTAAATTTGGAATTTTACCGCCTTGCCCAAGGCTTGTTTCTTTGCCACTTGGCACCTTGATTGGATTGTTGTGTCTTGGTTCTATTGTCATGATGTGTGGAATAGGGTCATGGGATGCACCATGAAATGGTTGGACCTATGGACCCTCTTCGTTGTATGGGGGTACGCCCCGGATATTCACAGATAACTATCGGGTTGTTGAACCACGCGTTATTATGTCACTTGGGTTAGGAGTGTTCGAACTCTATGTCTTGGACCATAGGGTCAACCGGCCTCCTCGAGGGAGGCATAAGAGACTCAGGGAGGCATAAGAGTTCGAGGGAGGCATAAGAGACTTAAGGGGCAGGCATAAGAGGAGGGAGGCATAAGAGACTTGAGGGAGGCATAAGAGACTTGAGGGAGGCTTATGATATTTATGCATGTATGGTTGATGTTTCGGGATATATGTTGAGTTATTGTGATGTTTTGGTATTGGTTTTTGATATATGTGTTACTCATGCCGATGGATATGTGTTGTGATGTTGTGGTTATATCATTGATTCCCTTGTGGACACTTTGTACCTATAGCATGGTTTGGTGTTATGTGAATTTTCATTGATGCAAATTGAGGAAATGTCTCGGTGGATTGTAGTCTTGTTTTTGGTTAAGAATTTTAATATATCGAGTCATTGATGTGTGACGAGTACTATGTTATGTGGATCTGTGCTATTCTATTCCATATTTGGGTAACCTTTTGTGGTGTAATACAATCTTGAAGTATATACTTGTGTGCTTGTGAATCTGTAGTGTCTTGTGAACCTGATAGGGTGTTGTGTTAGCAGTTCATGTTGGGCACCCACAATAAGGAATAAACCAAAACTCCTCAACAATGAAATTTTAAAGGAATTAAACTAAGAATAATGTTAATGGAAAGAGACTAATGAAATAACAAACAAGAGGGAACTGCCAATCTTCACAGAACCTCGAAAGTTAAAATTTCTACCAAATGTTCCTAAGGCTACTTTGTGACCATGCTTTAATCAGCTAAAATTTTAACCATAGGGTGTAATTTCTCCTTTACTTGTTCTTGGTTGCGAACCATTTCTTTTCCGCTGTGTTATGGCGCATCGAGGATGATGCTTTTCTTAAGGGGGGGAGAGTGTAATGCCTCGTTCAATGCAGACTCCTTCCATTCCGTTATACCACCTTTTTTTTGTTCGCTAGTGCATTTACCTTTGTCTAACGGAATTTTGTAATGCCTTGTGGGGACCGTCTTATTTTCTTCTGATCATCATGGGTCGATTTGTTTTTTTTTTAGTCTTCGTAGTAGCATTTGCTAAAAGTTCAAATAGAATTCTTTTAAAATAAAACAAAATAATATGCAAAGGCTTAAAAATATATATATATATATATATATTGTTTTGCGTAGAAGCAAAGGAAGGTTTGTGGTGGCGCATGCTTTTATGGAAGCCATGAATTAAAAAAAAACTTAATGCTCCTTCCACCTACCGCCCCTCACCAACTTGGCAGTGTCCTGATCATTGTGTTGCGTGGCCTTCTCCTATTGCTTCTTACCTCACTTTGACGCCTTCACTTCCTTTCTTGCCTAACTTTACAAAATTTATGTATTAGTATAGCGGGGTTGAAATGTCCGACCTAATTTAAATTTTTTTCAATGCATATTGGTTGGGGTCTTCCTGGCACGTTTTTCCTTTTGGGATGCATTTGGGGTTTTCTTGCAAGTCAGCGGATTCAAGGCGTGTGAACAAGTGGGGATTTAAGCAAAATTTGTTTGCCGTTCGCAGCCAATGGTGCAGAGTGGGAGGTTAAGGACTCTCCTGTCATTTTTGGAGTTTTAGTGTGGATGTGGCCTCCGCTAAGGTTTTAAAGATGCGCCCTGTAAGGTGAAAACAAGGAGGCGCACGTCATGGGCATACGGCCTATTTCAGCGTGTGTGTGCAGGATTTCTGGTTGCTTGTGGCAGGGAAGTTTCATATTTTTGTGGCAAATGCGCCTGGGCCATCGTTAATCGGGTTTGTTTTGGGAAAAGAGGCTTGTACATGCCTCGAAGGTCTTGTTTTTAATTCGGTTGTTTTCTTCTTTACCAAAGTGCCGTTTTCCTTCCTCGCTCAACTGTTCTTTTCACCCATTGTTGTTTCGTGTCTTTGCTGGACAAAGTGTTTCCATATCTTGGGTTTTATCCTCGTTGTCTAAGAATTTTTTTTTGAAAGGCACTGCCTTGAAGCTACTAGCTAGTGTAGCAGGTTGTCCAACTATGCTGTTATCTATTCTGTTTCGACTGCATCCTCAAATTCGGGATTCTCCTTCAAGATATTTTTATCAAAATCGATTAAGTGACAGTGAGAGTGTTACTAGGAGACCCGATGAAATTTATTACAGAGATTCTCTACTGAGACCTTGCTTGTTCTACGATGTAACTCATGGAAGAGGATCTCATAGAGGTGGATCTGTTTCATATCAGAATATTCATGAAGCACAGTTTGCTTTGCAAGAGAACTTATTAGGAGATCGATGAAGGATAGAGGAATTAAAAAGAAACTTGGTGTAGTTGGATTAAAGGCAATAAAAAGGTGCATGCTTTTTGTGTAGGTGATAGATCGCACCCACAGGCACAGGAGATCTATGCAATGTTGGAGAAAATGTCTTGGGAGATGAAGGTAGCAGGATATTTTTCAGATTCAGAACATGTACTGAGAAAACAGTAGTGTCATGGAATACAATGATTGCAGGGTATGCACAGAGTGGACATTATGAGGAAAGTTTAGATCTCTTTCAACAAATGCATCTGGCTGACACGAAACCCAACAATATTACCTTTCTGTTCTTCCAGTAATTTCTCACCTGTCGAATTTGCATCAGGGGAAGGAGATCCACATCTTCATACTAAGAAGTGGTTTTGATTTGTTTATTATAGTAATGAATGCCCTTGTAGACATGTATTGCAAATGTGGGAATTTTAGAGTTGCACGCCGAGTATTTGATCAAATGCCTAAAAGTGATGTATTCTCATGGACAGCCATGATTGCAGGTTATGGGATGCAGGGAAAAGGTGAGGATGCTAAGTCTAGGGACTGTTTTATGGATATGGAGTCTGTACCAAGAGATTGTTTTTGGTTATAAAGCCATCTTCTTTTGCTTTGTCTCAGACTAGGGCTGCTCCTAATATGAGAGCACCAAGGTTAGGAGGTCCAAATTAGAAACAATCAGATGCATATGGAGATGGTGGAGGTGTTTGGATGAATGACGAAGGATCAAGTTCAATTGCCAAAAATGGGGCCTACAGAAGTTCTAGGGCTAATCTTGGAGCGGTGTTGGGAGGATGATGGCAAGTATTTTAGACCACCCACCCTGGCCGTGAACTCCTACCTGTGCCAACGTGAAGATGTTCGATGTTTGGGTGCCCAACGAGCTTGAAGAAAATGGAATTAGGCTTGGGTTGCTGTTGCAGGCCCTGTCCATCTTGATTTCGACTGCGGGAGCTTAATCAGGCACGATATTCTCTATACCATTGATTCTTATGTTGTTATTTAACTGATTCATTAAATAACTCTAATCTTCATATAAATGTCTCGTGTGATGGTATGCTGTTTGGTTTCCACTTCCCTTGCTCTTTTGTATTTTTTTTGGCGTTAGAAATGATTGCGCTGGTTGAAGCCTTTTATATTGTTTTCTGGGTTTTAATAAATATTAGTTGGGTGAACTTTGTTCTTAAGACTAATAAAACAAAAGAGGTGGGGGTCCTGTAATGAAAATTCCCGAGTTCTTTGTGTTGGTCTCACGATTTGAATGTTTTATCCAACATTGTCATTGGACTCAACCTTATAGTCCCTGTTTTGTTCTTATTCTTGTTTTGGTTCGAGATCTGTAGTTCGGTTTATGTTGGGTATTTCTAAAATAGTGATTGAGTCTGCGAGTGCACCGTGTATAGGTAAATGATGCTATTCTTGTCTCTATCCTTTTCTTTTAGTTGTTTTAGGTTCTAGTAACCCTTTTTGGTTGGCTTAGTGTGTGCTTAGCTTGACTGATCTTTGAATTGAGCCAAGTTGATATTACTCTCAACTAGGTTAGTTGCTTTTGTTATTTTTTTTAAAAATCAGTCGAAGAAATACCTTTATTCTTCAAGCATCATGGTTGATCTTCATAATTTGATATCAATTCGTGTTCACCGTTTGGAGATTGTTTTCTTTGGAATTCACCTTCTCTCCTTGGTGATCATTGTTTGTTTTGAGGAATGTAGTTGATCCTATGGAATGTCTTCTTTAGACGTTACTCACATTTTTTTTGGATAGCTTAAAATGTCAGAGGAAATACTCTTTTTCTTACCTTGATTTTGTTTCACACATGTTGGAGGATACGAGATCTACTGGATCATTATTGAGGAAGTTTTCAAATCTTAAAATTGGGATGTTGGTTTTATGCGTAAGAAATTACCCTACGTTTTGCTCCGTAAAGATGTTTAAATTTCATTCTCCTGTGACTTAGAGGTTGGTGTGTTTGGAAACTCATTGGTTGACTGGTTTTTGTGATGCTCATTGTGATACGACCTCCTTGCTGTCATTGTAGTAGAATGGTTACATGTTGACCAAAAAGGTTAAAGTCAACTTGTTGTTGACGACAGATCCTTTGGAAGCTATGTATCATGTGTTGTGTTCTTGGGAATGATTGAGTAACCCTCCTGTAAGATTTATAATGGTTATGTTTGGTCTTGTCAAGTTTTTCCTTTTTCTTAAGACATTCTCTTGATTAGAAGAAAGTTTAATAGAAGGATTGTTAGGATAGGATGTGACCCATACGAGGTCATTTGTGCGTTTCATCCCTTTTCCTTCCAATTTATTTATTCTGTGCTGACATAAAATTAACTATTATAGGCACATCATCTTAATATTAATAAGTCATGTTGGTTTAGATATTCTCATGTCGATTGATTGTTTGGGATCTTCCAGTGGCATAGTGAATCCTTGGCTTGGTGAACTAACTTAAACAAATAGGGACAGATCACGTTTGAAATTAATTCTCTTCTTGTAATTGTTTTTGTTTCGAAATGTTATCTTGTTAAAATGATGGTCATTATTGTGATATGGGTGGAATTCACCATGTTGTTTGTTAACTTCTCCTATGAGAAAATGATAATTAAATAGAGTTAGTGCCTCCCTTTTTATTTTGACATTTTATGCTTTTGGACAACTCTTTAATTGCTCTTGTTTAGACTCTTGGATTATTTTTCATCATCAACGGTGCTTTTCTTCCTTGAAACAGTTAGATAACAACATATTGTCTTAATGTTATAGCTTTTATCGTGCTCAGTTCTTGCATGAATCGACATGTGCTAACAAATGTGCAGGAGGATTTCCTGAGTAGAAAAGAAAAAAAAAAAAGAGAAAAAGAAACACGTGTAGAAAGTGGATTCCAGCCTTCTTAGGAACTGCTATTGTACGAATGTTTTTTTTTGTTTTAAAACATTGGTATGGAAATTGTGGAGACTATTTAGAAGGCATTGCGTTATAATTTTGTATTGTTCTCATGTAGGTTGTTATCATTTGAAATTCAATTTGAGAAATATTATTGTCACATAAATTAAATGAACTTGGTTTGGAAATGCTTATCCTTTGTTGAATTTTCACTTTTCAGAATATGATTTATCCTTGAATTGTCAACCTAATTATAATTATCTAAACTTGAATCAACTTACATCACTTTGGTTACCTTTGGTCATGTGTCGTTTGGTAGAGGACTATGTTTTGAACCTAGCAAAAAAATAAAACAAGAGAAACAAATATACCTTGTGATCCCACGTAAACTAATCAACAATCTCTTATTGTGGTGAGTCCTTAGAACGGTCTTAAGGTGAAATCAATGATTAAATCTTGGAAGATAATAAAATTATAATAAATAGAAGGAACTTGATTAAGAAACTCTTCGATCTATCTTACCCGTTGAAAATGTAAACAATATACTTATGTCTATCTCTTCAAGTGAAGCCCAAGTGAAACCTTTAATAATTCTGGTTAGACTCTTGACCCCAATGAAATCTTATTAACAACTAATAAGATCTTAATGATGAATCCAATATTTAGATAGTCATGTACTGGAATAAAATAAAATAAAATAAAATTGACCGCTTGAAAAGATGAAACATATATGTTCAAAAGCACAACGTCGAAAACAGATTGATGAAGTTAAGAGCCTTGAGAAATTAACTGCCTCCTCACAAATGAATAAGTTAATCAAGTAAATGAAGTAACCTCTTGCCATCCAATAATTGGTTTACACTGTATATTAACATTAACAAGGTAGGAGAAAATTCTTCAAAGGAGACATGAACTTCATATTCTCCTATCATGATTTCTCTGGGAAAAGTAAAGAATGTAAAAGCACTTACAGCTAAAACATGATTCTAAAGAAACCTTCTGTGGGAAAACCTTGTTGTAAAATTGCATACTTTAGATGAACCATTGTGTCCTAAGTGTGTGCCTCATGTTTATCCATAACTGTGTGGGTCCGTGTTGTGGAACGCTTATGTCTTTAGTTGATTGTATTCCCTAGAGAACTTGTGTAATGTCGTATTATCTTCAAACAAGTCAAAAAAAATCTTGTCTTTTCTTTGTGTTGTTTGTGCGTGAATTTTTGGGTCGCATTACATCTATTTCATTACTTTCTCATTTCCTTGCTATAAAATCAACATTTATAAATACAATATAATCTAACTTGTTTTCCTTTTCATTTCAATACAAAGTACATTCATTCAAATAGCTAAAGTAACTTTATTTTTCCATGCATTGTTAGTTTTGCATACAAGTTCAACTTCCTACTACTTTTATTTCTAGTTTTTTTCCTTCTTTCCTATTACAACAACCCAACTATTTGAATGAAACTCTTATTTTCACATTGTAACTTCCCATTAACTTTTACACAATATATCCATTTTGGTCATTCTTTTTCCTTATTACATATTTACAATAAAAACAACTCTACAATGAAAGTAAACTTTCTTTTCCATTTCACATCTAATACACATAATTATTTCTTCTTTCTTTTCAATATATATAATACACTTCCATAGCCAACAATAAGATGCAATTTCTTTCTTCACAAGATCAATACACTATTCTCCACTTGATGTGGGAAGTCATACAAATGTAAATAAAGGAATGAAATACATTATTACAAGTTCCTCCACTCTAAGTGGGTAAAAATCTAAGGAAGTTTCACAAGCCACCAACAAGACTCCAAGTTCCACAACTCCAACAAGATGGCTCTCCAAGATTTGTTTGATTCACAACAAAATAAGGGGAGAGGCAATGCTCTCCACCCAACCAAGATTTCCAATGGAGAGGAGAAGTCATCCTCTCCATTAGCCCCCGAGCCCCAACCACATTACAATGGGAGAAGATTTCAACTCATGACAACTACAAGATTCCACAATGCATTACAAAAATAGTTTCAAATCCATTCCATTCACATTCAAATACAACAACAACACAAGCAAAAGGAACAACAAAACAATAATAATACAAGGCTTATCAAGAAAGCCAAAAGAGCAAGACTTATGGGAGGCCACTTATGTCTCCAAATGGGAATGGGTGCCCACCTAAAATCCTCCAATGTATATCACAAATCTCCTACGAACTCTTATGCCTCCCTCAAGTACCCCTTATACCTCCATATACTCTTATGCCTCCCTCATAACAATAAACAAGAAGAAATGCAAGCATTCCTCATACTAGGTGGGGCACCCAACCCAAACTCCCTCCACAAGAAAGCAAAATCTTATGCCTCCCTACAAGAAAACTCCCCATAGTCTCCTCCCACTCCAAACTTAGGAAATCTACCCATACCCAACAATATTCCAAAGGGAAAACAACACACAACACAAACATATGAACACAAATTAAAAATAACTTAATTTAAACTAAGGTGAAGCTCCTACCTCTCCATGGTAGAGCTTGTCCCAAGTATGAAGTTCCAAGCTCCTCCAAAACCAAGCAAGCATCCACAAGATCCAACAATCCACAAGCTCTCCCAAAATCCTCTCACTCTCCAAAAATTCAAGAGACTAAAATGATCAAGTAACCCCCAAACAAGCAAAATGAATTCAATAAATAGAGAAAGGAGAGAGGGGGATGATGTGGCTCCAAGTAGGATGCCACCTCATTTCCTCTCCACTCCACATCACTTGGTCAACCTCATATTCCAATGCACAATTAATAAGTGGTTGGAGGAATGACAAGAACCTTACACACTCCATCTAAGCCCACTCCCCAAAGGACAAAATTAAATATTTGAAAGAAAGTGCAATTAACATTTCACCTTTTTATCTTCCCAAAACACCTAATAGGGCCTAAATTTGACCCCCCAACCCATAGGTAGGGTTGGCATAGACATTTAAGAGGTGTGGGACAAGTTTGACTTGTCCCACAAGCTTCCAAATTTGGCCTCTAAGGCCAAATTCGAGTTTCCCATGAAGGGTAGAGTGTGCTACACTCAAGACTCAAGCATACAACACTCAACACAAAATCCAAGAGTAAATCAAGTCTAATAAATGAACTCCTTTTTGGTCACATCTTTAATTAGTTTAGGAAAAATTTAAATTAGCTTAATTAAGACACTACAACCCATGAATAATAAAGGGGTAAACATATATCCAAAAATCTAAATAATAAAACAAGTAAATTTCATTACTAAAAGAAAAAACATACTAACATTATTAAAAAGGGAATTTAAAACAAAACAACACATGACCCCTTGGTCACAATTTTCCCCTAACCAAATAATTCTAACACACACACAATTACATGTTGCCATGGTGACCCTAGTTGAATTCTTCTCGAATTCTGATGTGGTTGGTCTCCAATCCCCCGATGTTGTTGTGAATATAATATACTTGCAAAACAGAGAATACCTCCTTCAGCCTCGTGGCCGCATTAAAACATCCATGCCAAAATATGTGATATAAATCTAAAATCAACTATATATGAATTAATATCATCTATGCAAATACGATATCACTTACAATTTCTAGCACATTTCTATTCCACATTTCATCCATGTCAAAACGATCACAACATTAATCCAATTATCAAAGGTCTACTCAATATGACTAAATATATCACATGTCAGAAATATAGATAAATAACCATGTCAACAATATATCAATATCAACATCAAATGTCTCTAATGGTCCATATGCATCATATACGAATCGAATCAACAATAGTTCAATACGTCTAACATCTAGTAACATGCTAAATCAAAAAGCTATAATATATCCATAAGTGTAGTCGACAATATTGAAATCAATAATAAAAAAGGTGTCAAAGGGAAGTGGGCACTACAAAAGTGATGACTGAGGCCAAGTGAGACAAGCCTCGTAGACAATGAATTTTTGGTGATATTATTAAATTATATATAATGATTATTTTAGATTTTTATGTTAACTAATTTCATATAATATAAAAAATATGGTCTCACCTAGCTAAAACTCTCTTTCTTGAATATTTCTCAATTTATTTAAAGCACCCAATGTATTATCTTTATCTTGATTTAGATCTTCTATCCTTATTTCTCATTTTTTAGGTCATCGTCTTTGAAAATTGACATGCACTAGTGAGATATGACCAATCATAAATAATCTTTTTAGCACCCACAAGTAATTTAAAGAGGTCAAGTAATAATAAATAATAACATCACGTATTATTATTAGAGCTACTATTTCATATGGAGCACTTTCGATGCATGACCTAAGGTCTAATATATTTATGAAGTTATTTCATTGATACAATTAACTAATTTTCAAAATATGTTCATAGACAAAATTCTAGTATTTTTGGGCATAAAAAACACAAAGATACATTTGTGAGTTAACTCTAAAATAGATGTTTGGCTTATGTATACAATCTTAATTTATGGTTGAATTCTTGAAAGGATTTATATTTAGACTTCTAGCTTAAACATTCAAGTAAAGATTTTATATAACAATAAATGAAAATATTCTTGATAAACTAGGGAGTTAAGAAGTAGGGTCAAGGGAAACATATGAACAATAATTTTGTTACCAATGAAATCATTTTGTTAATCATAAAAATTTATTGGTCGCATACAAAATTGACTTTGAAATTATCATTACATGTGATGGTCCTTAGGATGGCTTAGAATAGGCCAAAAGTGGACACTCAAATACTCTATGGTTAGTTGGGGTTTGACATCTGAAACAAGTGTTTGGTAGGTTAATGTTAGTAACGCATTTTGGGAAAAATGAGTATATCCCACTTGGATGTCGATGTGTTCCTTAAGTCCTTAACAAGTCTAACCTCAACTAAGATTCTCGTGTTTGGGAGATTAGAATATAATTACCTAGCTTCCAGAAAATAAATAGATCAATAGATTTGACAATCTTTGTTATATAATACTATAGATGAATTGAAAGACCTCAAAATTCGACCCAAGCATATTTTGAAGGAAATGTGGTTCGAGAATTTGAAATATAGAGTCCTACAAAAAGAACAAGGATAGTACATTACGAAAACTGCAGCTCAATTTAATGAGAAGAAATTAGACTTACGAGGAGCCTTAAAAATAAATTAAAATATATCCTTTAATAATATTCTATATATATATATAAAAATACCTTTAATAAGATTCTTGATACTATTTTTCTAAATTGTGATTGGTCTAGGTTTCAGATGATTTCAAAGGGGATACAACAAAGTAAGGAATGAGATTATTATTTTGATACCATATGATAACTAGTTCAACAACTTTAAAATTTAACAAAAATATTATGAACATAATTAGACTCATCACCTCATTAAATAAACTTTGGGAATCGTAAGTTGGTAATAATGGTTAAGAATTAATTTTCAATTTGAATCTTTGGTATACAATTGGAGAAGGTAATTAATTTATTAATCAAACATGATATGCTATTACACCCTTAAAATATAATACTCTATATATTGTATTAATCAAGGTGTCCCCATCACAACTTGTTGAAAGTGTATAATGGACTTAATACGAATGAAACACGGGATCATTTTTATAAATTAATTATAATTCACCCGAAGGCGTTCCATATCCTAAGAAACCTAGGTAGTTTCCTAAGGTGCACAATGGGAGGGGCGCCATAATTTTTTTTTTTAAAGCAGGTGGGCGTAGGCAATCACTCGCAAATTGCAATAGTTTGCAAAAAAATTTAAACAAGTAATCGCATATATATATAATTGACCCTACAATTTGAATTTCTCACTTGTATTCTTCTACACCTACATTTATTTAACCAAAAGCAAGGCCACACTCCAAAGTCTAGCAAGGATCAGTAAATATTAGAATTGTGTTGGTTGTGTCCTTCGCTCGGATCACCACTAAGTCGCTTCTCAACAAGTTGAGGGAGATAGACTAAGGTCCTTGCCTCATGGAGTTGCTAATTTTTTGGTAACGAAACTTTAAAGTCTTTGTTTATTCCTAATTTCTTCAGCTTTGATTATTCTTTCGAACCGAGATGGTTAAGCTTAAAAATAGTGCTTATGTCCCGGGATAATAATCCTTTAGTTGACATGGGATTGATATGATTTTCAGCCATATTATATATCATTGATGGAAATAGTATGAGCCATCCACCAACAAAGCTAATTACTAATTTATTAGCCGAGATATAAAATATCTCGCTCCTATCTACAATTTACAACGATCGTATTATATATAGAAACTAGAAATAGGAGCGAGCTTCTTTTATTTCTACTGATATGCAGCATTAATTTACTTTGGTTCTTGCTTGAATAGATGGATTTCCTCTCATCCCAAATCGCTTTAAAATTTCAGATTACAAATCCAAGAAGCATAGAATTTTTTAATCTTTTATCCTCTTTTTTATAATTACGCCGAAAGGCGCGAACTCTTGGAAAGCCCCGACCTACCGACACCGAAGGATATTGTGACGGCAAGGATGGAGCATTCAATAATGGATGGATGTTTAGGAGCCGTTGATTTGGCGGATAGAATTTGGTAAATCTCCCAGGATAGAGAAGTGATGGAATGCTTGGAAAATAGAGAACCCTGCGTCATGTTCGGAAGGAGGGGGAGCCATTCTCGAAGTCAGAAATGGAGTACAGTTGCGGGAGTCGTGAGTGGAGGTGGACATGCCTCTGATGTCAGCAAGAAAGGGGAAGCATGGCTGCCTCCCTCGAAGATAGTACGGTTCAGTCGAAGAAAAAATAAAAAACGCCTTGCTTAGCGCTCCGGGAAGGGTTTGTAACAACCGTTGTGTTTTGTTCTTATCTGGGGGCATCGATTATTGTAGCTAAAAATTCCCTTTCACTTTTCTTGCTAAGTGTGGTAGAGGTTGGAGACTGAGGGAGTGGAGGAAGCCATCAAGCAGCGCAACTGAGATTTAAAGAAAAGGGTAAAAAAAAAATTCATCTTCTTCCTCTTTAAATTGTACAGTGACTGGATTTCGATTGTTTATGTTTCTTGGGTCTATTTGAAATTTGCTTGTAAATGTTTTTGATATCAGTTTTGTGTGTTAAAAAAAATTCTCAGAAGGACCTTTCTAGGTTTGTTCCCGTAGCATTCCTGTTATAATAATACTATAAATAAGAAACAAAAACAGATAGTGACCCTTTTAATTCATTGTTTTCTTTATGTTGGAAAGAAGGATTCATCTATCTACCTCAAGCAGCTTGAACCTTGTTCTCACCTATAGATTCTTCTCTCTTATAGTCTTCCATAGAACCTCGAACATGAGGCATTTCTCATAGCCTTAGAAGTAGAACCATTAGCCCTGGATCTATTATCAAATACCCATTTTAATTGATTTCTAGGCCTTTTGCTTTCCTTTAAGTCCAAACTTAGTTCTACAAATTGCTATTTGCATGGCTTCAAACTTTAGATTGCAGGTGTTGTATGTTGGAACTTGTGGCCTCCAAATTTTTCTTAATAGTTCCTTCTAGGTGTCAATTCTCCCCACAAAATTCTTGGTAGGATATACTACATTTCATGATAATTCCACCTCAAATTGACATAGGAGGGCAGCAAATGTTTGTATCACCATGATCTCTCCTTGCCTCCACGAGTATTGAATTTCACTATGATGGATGTAATCCTTGAGTTTATTTGCAACTCCAAGTGTCTACTGTAATAGCTCTGTGTAAGTAAACAAACCAAGTACCACACATATTTCCTCAAATTCGTGGTGGGATTTTTGGTTTATTAAATCATAACACCCCTGTCTTTCCCATTATCGGCTAAGGTATTGTCTGTTTTATCAAAGTATTTACATACTTGAAAAATTCCACCATGAGGTGCCAATGAAGACCTCTAATCTTGCTAAACCCCCTCCCTAGATAGGTATTTTTAGGTTCCACGCTGCCATCTAAGAGTTAACAACAAGAGTAGAGTTCCAATGCATGTGATTGTTTTTAGGCTTTCTTTGATTGCTAATTAATCACCCTGATAAAATGAAACTCATCTTTGCAATCTTGTTGGTGGTCTCGTTATGGCCACATTTAAATTTAAGCCTGGCTGTTCCATCCAATTTTCTAAATGGCCCTCTAGCCCAGCTCTTCGTGGGTGATATTTTGTGACACCATTAAAGAAGGAAATAGTGTTTTTAGTGTTAGATGGAAATGTTCGTAATAGAAGAGACACTAAGTGATTTACTCCAGTGTCCAAGCATCAAAGGTCCTGCTGTCCAGTATTCAAATTTATGCTTGCTTGAAGATTATCCATCTCTGAAATCCTGCTACAACACCCACAATAATCAAGGAAGTTTATTCTTGTTGATGCTCTCTACAAGTACGCTTTTATCTTCATTTTAAACCTGGTGGTAAAGATTTTAAGAAACCCTTTGATACTCTCTACAAGTAGGGCTTTGATCGTATGGACTTTACGCTCTATGCATATTTTGGGAGAAACCCTTTGATACTTTCTACAAGTAGGGATCTGATCTTTCCTTCCATGCCTGGTGGTTGAGACTTTATGCTCTATGCATATTTCGGTTTAAACACCCACAAACTCCTTAACATGACTTTCTTTTTAAGCAAGAAGCAACAGTTGCAAGAGATATCCCATGATTCACAAATTAGGGGCTTCAAATCGGGTTTGCATAAATTCAGACTAAACTTCCTGCAATCCATAGTGGCTTGGAAAGTGAGGATAAGGTGGTTCAAAGTTACTTCAGTGGATTGGCAAAGGCTTTAACATAGTGGGGCCCTGAAAGCTTGTTCATGACACCATATGTAAAGTTGAGGTTGTTGTGTCAAGAAGCTTAGCAATAGATATTAGAAGCCTAACCGTATAGTCACTTGCATTGTAGGGAAGCTCCCAAACATGATTTTCATTGCCTGAAATGGTTGGCAAAAACTTGATTACTACTTGTAGAGGAGTGCAAGCTAGCAAAGTCAGCCTCAGTTTTACATGTTGGGATTGATTTCCTTCATTTTGTTGAGTTAGGAAGATATGTGACTCCATTTTCACTCATTGAATTTTTGATATTATGCGGAGGAGGGAAGCTTACGAGAGTTTCTTAGAGAGGATTTTTTCTCTTTATTCTGATCTTGTGTCCATTGACAATTTCAAGAGATTTTTTAATCATAATAGTTGCTCTCACAAGTTTGTGTAATCTCCTTTGGATAATGAATAAAAACCCGAATGTTGTTCTGTGAAACCCTATTCCTCCATATATAGAAGTAAGCTTACTAATATGGTATGTTGTTTTCCAATGTGCTTCCCAAGGACAAAGCCTCCTAGTTCCTCTGAAATAAGCTCTACATTAGATATGGTATCTTGTGTCCGTTGACCAGATTTCAAGTGTTTTTTTATAATAATAGCTACTCTCACAAGTTTGTGTAATCTCCTTTGGATAATGAATATGAATATTCTATGAAACCCTATTCATCCGTATATAGAAGAAAGCTTACTGATATGGAATGTTGTTTCCAATGTAGTTTCCAAGGACATAACCTCCTAGTTCCTCTGAAATAAGCTCTACATTCGAATTTTCAGCCAATTCGCCATGATCATTGTAGTGATTTTGTATGAAGAACTGCATAATGAGATGAGTCTGACTTGGCAAAGGTAGAGAGGCATTGGTTTCCTTGGGTACCAAAGCTAGGAAACTGGAGTTTATGGTGGCCCCTACGATGGTAGCAGTTATGGATTCTTTGACGATTTTCAGAAGAATCTTCACCACATTCCGTAATTCTTGATGAGGTTTATCAATATTTCATTCAGGACAGGCATTTTATGTCTCTTTGTTGAGATGTGCTTGCAAAGGAATTCATTATCCTTGTGCATGATAAGTTGTGAATGTTTCTAACATTTTTAGTTTCATTTTGAGTTTGTTCCCTATTTACATGAACTTTAGGCATGAGCTTCTAAAATGGAGTGGAATATCTTTTCACTTCTTCATATTAGGAGATCCCAATGCCATCCGCTTTGATAACTTAAGAATTTTATAATTGATTCTCTGATAATTAGCCATGGTACAAAAATATTGTGTTCTTATCCCTAATTTTCAACCATGTAATCC
The DNA here is from genome assembly GCA_018340775.1 of Taxus wallichiana var. yunnanensis. Classification (NCBI taxonomy): domain Eukaryota; kingdom Viridiplantae; phylum Streptophyta; class Pinopsida; order Cupressales; family Taxaceae; genus Taxus; species Taxus wallichiana. The sequence continues at coordinate 727,315,214 of CM031243.1, read as the reverse complement.
GGATTCTCACTACATCGGTGACTTTCTTCAAATTCCTAAGTCAGTAAAGATATATTGGATTTATCCAATATTTCCTATTTTGTTGTCAGATTCTTGATTTTGTCTTTGATCCAAGATATGATTTCCCATTAATTTCTTGATCTTCTCTTTCCATACCAAGGAGCATATTGAAGTTTCTTACCAAATTGTTTCATGATTGCTTAACAAACATGAACCCATCCACTATGATCTTAAGGGAATTGTAAAGGGTTGAATATGATGGATTAAACAAATTGAATGATAAGTTATCATTCAGGGAGTCCTAAAACAAATATGTGTTGAGCATTTCTGTGCTAAAGTCCCTTCCCAATCTTCATTTCTTACCAGATGATTATTGAAAGGTGACCATAATGATGAGTAAAGGCTTTTATTTTGGATTTAACTAGGTTTGCTATCATAATGCTATCCGTCAGGTAGAAATATATTCACAATCAGTGTTTTTGTTATTTTGCACAATTCTCTGCGGAAATGTTGAAACTGATTTCTTATTATAACTCCCCTTGCTTTAAATTGAATGAAAGATGAAAACAAGTAAGTGTGCTACCTTGACGCTCTTACACCTCCAACAGGTTTAATAAGTTTTTTTCTTACAAGGTGGGAAATCACCAAATAGATATTTAGTCTCAACTCTTTGAAAAATGAAAGTAAGGAAGTGCGGAATCTTGATATTTCTGAATTATTATAATAGTTTTCTAATGTATTCCTGGTGGCAGAAGGTAACTTTCTGAGTGAAGTTACTGGAAACAAGAAAATTATTTTCCATTTTCATCATTGGGAATTTGTGCGCTGCAAATATCTATTGTTTATGTTTCTTGGGTCTATTTGAACTTTGCTTGTAAATGTTTTTTATATCAGTTTTGTGTGTATCCCTCACTCTTTATACAGGGGTCCTTGCTAGATCATCTATAGCTTACTTCCATAGTAGATGAATCAATACAAAGTCAAGTCTCATTTCTCAAAGTATTGGAAATTTATTTTCATGTTCTGTGAAAGATTTCAAGTTGTGTGGGTATTAAATTTCAATAAGTATGTAATGTATGAGTATTGAATTTCAGTTATTATGCAAATGCTTTTTTAAAGGCTATCTATATGCTATTTTCCTTTGTGGCATGGAGAATTCCATAATAGATCGTGTAGAGAATTGGTTATTGAATATGTTTTGTTTTTTTCATTATTTCCCATTTACATTTTCATAGATTCTTAATAATGTGGTTGAAGTTGTCTATCTTCAAATATGTTATTGTTGTATGTGTTGCATAAAGAAAACTATTTTCTGCTTTCGGTCTTCAGCCACGGCATAGAGGGGCAAGTGCCTTCGCCATTGGCAGGATTCGGTGTGTCTGAGGGTTTTTGCCCCTAGGAGGCCTCATCGAAACGCCCTTTGTTGGGCGTTAGACTGCCCATTGGCAAGGCTTTTAAAGCTGCCTGCCAAAACAGACAACACCCAAATATTTGTCTTTGATTCCTTGTTTGTGCTCTGCAACAAGAAACAATGTGTTTAATTTCCATTTCCAGCGTAGAACTTATCGAGGTTCATATAGCATCTATGTATTTTGTTTTTTTCGTTTTTATTGTTTTTGGTTGCTTGTGAATTTGCAACAATGAAGACTCGTAATACAATTGTTGTTCCTCCACACGGTGTGACAATCACCACTCCGCACTTGGAGCGGGAAGATTCTTTCAACCGGACAAAGTTTGTTGTTAATGTGCTCCATTGCAGGCAACCAAGCCGGCAAAACCTTTGATCGCTGATTTGGTTAGAGTCCATCTCCACTTGTATCCTTCCTATCCTCTTTATCTTTCCAAGTTCCGTCATTTAGACGGCTTCAACTCGAGGCGGTCTCAGGCTTGTTTATGATCGCCCAAGATGCCAGTGAAATACGAACCTAATCACAAACTGAAAAAGATGGGCATAACTGCAAAGACAATACATGCTGGAGGGAAAAAATCACATGGCGCAAAAAAATTGCTAATGTCACCAAGGGAAAAAAACGAGAAGCCAAGAAAAAATGAAAAACTTTAAGGGCGTGCTCTGTTAAACTTATGTACATAAGTGTAATTTAGGTAGCTATATGGTACAAACATCTACTATGTTCTCTTTCAGTTCCTCAATCGAAATAACAGTATGTTATGTTTTTGATAGCTCTTGCTCGCTGAAGTTTGAGACTTGCTTCAATATTTTTTAAAACCATAAAATTAATGACATAAGTATTTCAGAATTTTTATTTTTATATAACTAGAAAAGTAAGTTAATCTTTTCCTTTCTCGTAATCTTGGAAATGGAATTAAAGTTTCGGATAAAAATCTATAATCTAAAAGGAATTTAGACACAAAATTGATCATTATTATTTAAAGTATACTCTTTTATATAATCAGTTATAATTCAGTTTTTGATAGCTCTTGCTCGCTGAAGTTTGAGACTTGCTTCAATGTTTTTAAAAGTTTTTCACTGTGCATTGATGCTTACTAGGGTGAATTTACTTGTTATAATTTTAAGAAGTGGGTATGCAGTAGTTAGGCATTGCGATTCGAGTGGATATCTAATATTTTGATGGTTCTGAGTTTATGTCAATTCACGGATTTTGGTCTCGAGAGTTCTATTGGGTAAATTGTTTGTCTGCCGGAATGTTAAGACGTGGGTGTGTTGTATTTCACTTGAGATTTGTACTGCTGATGTTCTGAAGGCTGAGTGATGCCACTGCTATAATCCAAAATGAAATAAAATATTAAACTGGATTAAATCTGGACTGAAATGTAATAATCTGTATTTTCATTTTTGTTCTATGAAGACTGAAATCTGAAATTTGAACAGCAAACAGACATACCAAAACTCTGAACAGAAATTAAATAAACACTATTATGATCCAAAAGGAAATTTCTACAGGACGCCTGTAAGACCCCACAATCTTGTAAATTTTTTTGACTCTCCAATGAGTTCTAAGTACCTGTAAATGGACAAAAACACCATACAGTTCAACTATGATAGTCAGAGAAAACGATGATAGGGATAGAGCAAAATTGCTGCTGTTTATTATACAATCTCTTTTAACATTACTTTTATTTGACTTAGCATTCTCTTTCACTTGTGGTTGAATTCCCATTTTATGTTTGGGCAAGACACGATTATGAACTAAAATAATATATTTCAACGATTACCACACACCAAGAGTCAAAATAACACACTTAACACATTTCAGTTGTATCGGATAAAAACATAAATTCAATTAAAACGAGTAATTAAAGTAAAAAAAAAAACTGCAATCTGAACAAAATCAGAGAGTAAGTGGGTACAAGAATAAAGTGATTCCAAACAGTTACTCTGTTTCAGTCCATTTTCTATATTTTTTTGAATTGTATTTGGGATTTGAATTAAATGGATTTAAGGTTTTCTAGTTTTAGTTTTATAGGTGGTCAATTTAGTTAACCTTCTGATTTTATTCTGTTTTTTACTTTTTGGTGGAGTGGCCTCTAATATATCACTATTTACTTACCATCAAGAACAGAGGGTAAAACACTAAAAGAAATGAAATTATACTTTTCGTATGAATAATATTTTAAATAGAACAATCAATGGTGCAATCCCACTGAGATAAAAACTAAAACATTTATTGTTTATTGGCTAAAAATTACTAGAATGATGCCCTGTTTATTACATCAAACAAACTGACAGGGGGAATACTCAGCAGGCAACAGAATGTATTTGAGATTCGTCCTATACTCTGAATGGCTAAGATCGATATCCCTTTTCTGAAAAACAATAGAATGATACCGAAATAATGCAATATGTCCCGCAAATTGCAGTTTTTTTAAAAATAATGACACTATATCATTTATAAAATTATTGATCTATATATACCTTTTGATCTCGTATATACTTGCTTTTCTCATTGCGCGCAACCTGTCAAAGTGGGTATTTTTTTGCTTGGATAAATGTAAACGTTAAGGTTTGTTTTTATTTTGCTTTCCACCAAATTTATAAATATTGTGATGCGGTTTAGCTCGCTGTGCAGACGCGCATTTTGTTAAAAACAATCTTCGTCATGGCTGCACCTTTGACATATGGTGGCATCTCCATGTTGATTGAGGGTAGTACAGATGCCGAACCAATAGTCCAACTTCTCAACATTTGTCCCCTTCAATCTACGTTGAACACTGAGCTCCAACATCACGTGCATCTCTCCGATGGTGTGCACTTTCAAATAGCTCTTTTGCCCTCAAAATTTGCAAGCCAAATTTCAGATGCCCGGTTAAAAGATGGAACCATTGTCCGCCTGCGCAAAACCCTTTGCAGAATGATAAAACATGAATTGTAAGCATCCATTTTCCTTTGTGCATGTATGCTCCGCTTTCATTTCTTTTATATTCACTAAATTTTTGTCCCTTTTCATTTTCATCCTTTGCAGGACTGTTCTTGTCTCCGAACTTGAAGTTGTGATAGAAACACATCCACAAATTGGTGCTCCCACTCCTCTTCCTGCCCATGTCATTCGCGGAAAGCAATCAAATCCTGATACAAATCATGGAGCCGACGGAAGTTTGGTCCCGCAAACACCTCCCCAAAAGAAAATTGGCCTCCCTAACAGTTCAAGAATGCCTCTAAAAATAAGTGCACTGAATACAACCATGCGTACATGGTCTGTTGAAGGTCGTGCCCTTGGGAAAACAACACTAAGGGAATATGCTAATGCAAATGGCTCCGGCTCATATTTCGGCTTTGATTTTGTGGATTGTGAAGGTGGGGAAATACGCGTTACATGCTTCAACGAAATTGCAGCAATGTTTTTTGGACAAATTGAGGCTGGAAACTTATACACCATCGCAAATGGAAGGATAGGGAATGCAAAACCAGGTTACAACCACCTTAACAATGAATTTGAGATATTCCTACAAGCTTCTTCCACTATCTCTTCGTTGCTTGTCAATAATGCCACAATACCTTTGCATAACTTTCACTTCACAGGAATCAAAGATATACCTGCAAAACCTGTTGGTTCCTTCATTGATGTTATTGGCATTGTTTTAGCAATCTCTCCTTGCTCCACTATCCGCAGTGAGATAACAGTGAAACTAAATGAAGAAGCTTGCAATTGAAGGACATGTCAGGATTTAGTGTTACTAGTAAATTTATGGGGCCAACATTTACATCATCTTGCTCAAGAACTTGAGGAAGTTCTTTCTATTCCAAAACTCCCAGTATTGGCTTTAAAGGCAACACATGTTTCAAGTTTCAATGACACTTCCATAGACACTATCTCCAGCACAAAATGGTTTGTTGATCCTCAGATTCCTGAAACTAAAACACTTTGCATGACCGGGTTGCCTCACGAAAATTACACTTTGTTGAAACTCCTTTGTAGAATCTAACAAATTTCTAGGTCCTCCTCAAAGCTTAAAACCTATGGCAACAATTGCATAAATACTTCAAATGGGCAATACAAAGAGCAATGAATGGGCTATGCTTAAAGCTATAATTGTAGACATTGCAATGGATAACTTCTACTACATGGCTTGCCCCCTTGCAAATGGTGACAAGCAATGCCGAAAGAAAGTGAAACCAGTAAACAATGGCTCGTGGTTTTGTGCAAGTTGTAAGTCTCATGTGCATTAATGCGATTATAGGTATGCTCTCCGTATAAACTTGCAAGATGACTCAGGAGAGCTACAATCGGTTACAACATTTGACACAGCTGCTGAAGAAATCATGGGTGTCGCGGCAATGAGACCTCCAACTATTGTGCATAGACGACGAGGCTACAACGGAGATTGCAAACCAGATAATTGGCCATGAATACAAATTCACTCTATCCGTGAAAAAGAAACTTTCCGTGGAAATACACAACTGAAATGTGTCATACTTGATTCCCTTAAATTGGACGAATTGAAAGTCATTGCTTGACTTTGCCTTTCTTGGGCACCATAACACTTTCCTATATTTTAGTTTCTTCATTGTTTGCTCATATCTCCTCTGTAATATGCTTTTGTCCACAGATACATTTGTAATATGCTTTTGTCCGCATGTTATAATGGACTATAACTCTCCAAGTTTTCCATTTAATGGTTGTTAGTATTGGTTTACATGCGCATCTATATCGCAAAGAAACCTTTTTTGTAATTGAAAAAAATGTATGGTCCAGTGTGTGTGTGTGTGTGTGTGTGTGTGTGTGTGTGTGTGTTGTGTGTGTGTGTGTAGCTTTTGCTAACATTATGGAACACTTTATTCATTTCTTTAATGTTTGTCTATATTTCACACGAAGTTTTTTCTTCTTTCTACCTTGTTCCTTCTTAATACCTATGTAAAAAAAAATGAAGCCATATCTCTATGTTTTTTCCTAATCAAAATCTCCATACACACCCTTGTATTTCTTCCTTTAGTTCCTTAAAAATATATGCAACAACAAATCGTTTTGCTTTTGTTTTATTGCCTTTAGCTACCAAAATATAAAACATTTATAGCAAGATAAGCATTTACAAATGGTTTTTGCATTCATTTCCCCTTATCCACATACATAATTTAGCACTCTTTTAATCTTCTCTTATGCCACCTTTTTTTTGTGATTTTTGTAGGTTGTTTTATGCACAATGCCTACCCCGGAGCAACAAAAAAGAAGGAGAGATATTTATGCCTTGCACAAAGAAGAAATCAATGCTTCCCGACGCGAGTGCTATCACCAAATCCAACAGATGCCTACAACTTCTGCCCCTTTCCAAACTACTGGTCGCCCCACTTTCATGTCTTCCCCTGCTACTTTCCCCTCCACACCGCACAATTATCCTTTTCCTCTTTGCATTAACCACACCACTTGTGTCAGACCTTGTCTTCATCATGCCCGCAACATCAAACTGTAACCCTCTCCATCACTACACTACCCTCCATCTGCTTCATCCCAATACATTGCTCCTTGCAATCATTCACCCTTCCCATTTCATCTACACCATCGGCCGGTAACAAGTTCGATTGCTTATCCTTCTCTTACTAGAATGCCTCTTTCACATTCTTCCGACCTTCCATCCCCTTCCTCCCAAACTCATCACGATAGTCACACCCAAGATTCCACCCTCCCCATGCCGCTCCATAGAACAATCCGTGTAGTACCTTCTTGGGCAGATGCCCAGTGCAAATTCCGCCAAAGACTGGATCTTTTGTCGCACATCCACACCTGCTCTTTTTGTCTTGAGAACTACCCAAGCATACATACTACTTTCCATGAAGGAAAACACACATGCATTAGGTGTAAGTCCGAAAGAAATGGACACCGCTTCTCCTCTTGGAACAATATGGATCCTAGCATTCAACTTGTCGTTCTCAAATCTTTAACCCAGGTCAAAGAAATTTTGATTTCTCGCATTAATCTTGTTTTGCAAGTCACACAAATGCGCGGGGGACAATATAAATATTCAGGTCACACAATAAGTTTCCCACAAAACATTTCTTCCATTGCCAAATACCTTCCTCATCGACTAGGAGATTTGGATCTCTTATTGATTCAAAAATTGGAATTCAACAAACAAAGTACGACTTCTATGTTAGCAGGTCCCGTGTTTGGGAAGCGCTTCAATATAAAATTATCCATAACCCCTACTATAAGGATGTTCTTATTGACACTGAGGCTCTTTCCTCTCTCCCGTCGGAACCGAAAAACATATCCTCCTCCCTTAACTCTATTCCTATAGACCTTCCAACCTCTCACTTCTCTGAAGCGCAAGATAATGATAACCCTCCTTCCAACCCCTGCAAGTATCCCGAGGAGACATCCTCTTTTGTTCCTTCACACCAAAACACTGGCACTGAAGAGGAGTTAATCAAATAGTACCTTCTTTCAAATGGCCAGCTGCACCTTGCACCTTAGCTTGGCTTGAAGTCAGAAATTCACCAATTAATGAATACACCACGGAGGGCCTTTTCTCAATGGCTTTTCCAACTTTGTTTCCAACTGGTGCAACATTGTTTAAACAACCACGCATGAAGGATGTTCAAATGCATGAATATGCCCTCCACCTAATGCGCTACCATGATGATCATTTTGGCTCACACCCCAGGTTCTGGTATTTTTTGCTTAACCTTATTATGAGACATAGGAGCCAATCTACAGTTGCTAGTTTTCATGAGGTTGAACCTTGAACATGGTGTCCCCCCTACTATAGGCCAACTACGGCAATGCCTGCATGATTTCCCTGATGATTTCCTTCCATAAAGTTTAATGAGATTCGGAACCAACCTGCGGGGGACACAAACATTTTGGTCAAAGAGCAGAGGGGAGGTCTCGGACATGATTGAGCAATTGGGGCGCCTACACTCTTCTTCACTCTTAGTGCAGTAGACACAAAATGGCCAGACCTACATAACATCATGCCAGTTTTTCTCCTACTGAAGCCCATGTGGTGCAACAATGGAGGACCAAGAACATTGTTAGCCACCCTCATTGTGTCACTGCTTACTTACATCAAAGATTCACAATATTCTGTGAAGAAGTGTTACAAAAACATCTTCGAGCCAAAGACTACTGGTACAAGTAAATTTCTTCATTGCTCTCTACTTTTCTTTTACTTAAATACATAAAGATTAACCTTCCTTTATCGCAGGTATGAATGGCAACATAGAGGTTTAGCACATGTTCATGGTTTCCTATGGCTTGAAGATGCTCCCGACGTTTATCGCATCGACTGGTCAAATAATGAATCTGTGGACAAATCAAGAAAATACTTTGATACCTACATATCTGCATGGAATATGCGCCCTCCTTCCATCCACTCAAAATTTGTTCACAGGAATATCCAGGATGACCCTTGCCTTTTAGTTTCATCTCAAGTCCTTGCAGTTTCCCTGTTACAGATTTGGAGGAGTTGATAAATCGAGTTCAGCGACACACAAAGTGTTCCGAGAATACTTGCCTCCGAAAAAAATAACCGCCTCCAATGTCGATACAACGCACCTTGGGAGAATAGAGCCACTTCTCTTTTGTTTGTTGATGAGACTGCTTCAGTTAAATACCTCCCTTCAAGGAATGATGATAGATTGAACACACACAATCCAGCAATGTTATCCATATGGAGAGCCAATATCGATTGTCAACCTGTGCTATCTCGCCATGTTGTCCTCAAATACATTACTAAGTATGCTTCCAAAGTGGAGCAAAGGTCAAAAACATACCACCAAATGCTTTCTAGATTGTCGAGAGGTTTAGATCCTGATCTGCCAGCACATTTGGCCATAAAAAAATGTTAACTGAGAGTGTGGTTGAACATGACATTAGCGCACAAGAAACATGCCACATGCTCCTCAAATTGCCACTTGTAATGTGCAGTCGCACTTTTGTGTCGCTCAATGTAGGTAGAAAAATCTTAAGAAAATTGGTTGAAGTAGAGTGTGAGGATGCAGAAACATCCCTCCTTTTAGATGCATACAGGGTCCGACCTTCAAACATGGAAAGCCTTCCACTTATTGAAGTTGCGTGTGATTGGAGTTACAACAAATACCGTAAACACAATAGATGGAAGAGTCGTACCATACCAGCTGTTGTTTGAGTGTTCCCCAAGTTTCAATGCATTCCATCTAAGGATTCCCCCTCTTTTGATCTTTTCTGTTGGTCAGAACTCCTTTTATACAAACCTTTCCACAACATTTCTACTGATATTGGTTCAACACCTCAAGAAACCATTTCTACATGGAGCTTGTTCACATATAATTATCAGCCCTAGCATATTACATGGCGTGAATCAAATCTGTCACCCACCTCCGACAGTGATAATGAATCTGAGGGCAAGCCCCCTTGCCTGTTCAACAACTATATGATTGGAAACTTTTGGGTCAATTCCGCCCGGGGAGCACTTCATTGCTAGACAACTTGAAAATGTTGGGCCTTCGTGAATTTGACACCCTTCACAATTGGAGTGCACATCGAGTTCCTGTTGCTCTACAGTCTCTTGGGGACAGTTTCATCGAAGACAAAAAGGTAGAGCATATTTCAACTTCCCTCGTGGACAGATTCCACCCTCCAGCTTCAGGTTTATCTCGAGAACAACAACAAGCTTTCAACACAATTATTCAACACTTCGCTCACAAATCCAACCCTCCTCCACTGAGACTTATTATACAAGGGACTGTCTGGTACTAGAAATTCATTCCTCATTAACATTTTAAAGTCTTCATTTGCCTCTTCATCCAACCAAGGCCTTTCTCCTCTCCTTCTACTCGCCCCAACAGGGGTTGCTACTTTCAACATTTCGGCTTCGACAGTACACGCAAGCCTTCGATTCCCATTAAAGAACTCAAACCCTTAGAGGGCCAAGCTTTATCGTCTCTTCAAGACTCCCTCAAACACACCGAATACATTCTAATTGATGAAATGAGTTTCGTCGGGCCAAAGTTGCTTTCCAAAATCGACTACCGTCTTAGGGAGGCTTTCCACACTTCAAGAATTCTACATTTAGAGGCAGATCTATGATCCTTGTTGGAGACCTCGGTCAACTTCCTCCAGTTATGGACATTCCTCTTTATGCCAGCAAGTCTTACGGAGCTACCCTTTGGCAAGAATTCAACATATCCGTCTGCCTTCATTCAATCTTCCGACAACAAGGCTCTGATCCAACACACGCATCATTCGAAACTTGCTACTTAACATTCGTAACGTAATACCTCTACTGCAGGACTGGGAAGCTCTTATGTCAAGATCTATTTCCTCCCTTTCCGAACAAGAAAACATTTATTTTAAAGATGCCCCTCATCGTTTCACTCAAAATGACCTTGTCAATTCGCACAACCTTATTATGTTGAAATCCCTTAACTCTCCTATTGCCAGATCAATTGCCAAACGTACCAGACATTCTACATCAGGTGATACCAAAGACGATCAATTGAAGCCCAAAGTTCTTCTCTGCATCAACCAGAAATTAATGCTTTCCACAAACTTGTGGGTTGACAAAGGTCTGGTCAACGGCACTACTAGTTCTATCATCAACATATTCTATGAGGAATCCTCCGCACCTCCAGCTCTACCTCTTTTTGTCGTCATCAAGTTTGATCGTTACACAGGACCACCCTGGGATTCAAACAACCCCTTGCATGTTCCTATTCCTCCCATTTCTAGAGGAGGTCATAGACAACTACCGCTCAAAATGGCATGGGCTTTTTCTATCCAAAAGTCTCAAGGACTTACATTAACACGTGCTACAGTAGACATTGGTGGAACTGAAAGACAAGGCCTAACATTCACTGCTATGTCAAGAGTTCCATCTCTTTCTTCCCTTCGTATTTCTCCAGCATTCTCTTTCTCCTGCTACTCTCGCATGTCCTCCACTCCCCTTCTGCAGTCCAGGCTAAAGAGGAATCTCGCCTTCACTCCCTTCCATCTTCTCTCCCACACCTCACCCAACGCTCATCTTAACTCCTTTGCCTCTTCCACCTTTCTCAATCTTCTAGTTCCATTGGTGCAAGAACTTCTTTATAGCAACAACGCATGTACATATCACGTACATTTTGTATCCATTTCCCTTTTTCCAGGATTTTTAAATGTCTGCAACTACTTTCATCGCAATATTGTAAGTATGTTCCTTAGCTTAAGTGTTCAGATTTTTTTTTAGCACTATACTACTAACCAATCTAATATAACTAAAACTTTTGACTTAGCTCCCTGTTATTCTTTTATATTTATCATTCATAAACATGATGCTTTTGTTTTATTTTAACATTTTCTTATTTTGGCCATTTCCCGCCAATCTATATAGTCTTCTACTCAAATATTCATTACATTACAATTGATATTCCTTTCGTTTATATTTCCTCCACTTCTTTTGCTTTTTTACTCCTACCTTTACTTGCATTTACGAATTATTATTTTTAAAACACTCTCCTCTTTCCACCAATTTTACCACTTTTCTTTCCCTCCTCCTCCGTTTCCTTCTCCCTTTTTCATTTCTTTTTTTCCTTTCTCTCAAGTGTTTTCTTCTTTTCTACTTCCTTCTCCTTCTTCCCCTACCTTTCTTTTGGCATTATCATCGCACCCCTCACATGCGATTGCTAGATGTATTAGTAGTTTACAAATCAAAATGACGGCGAAGGAGGTTATGTTGGTCGGGAGGAGGGGACAGGTGGAGTGTAATAGTCTAAATATCAACAATAAAATTAGCTTATCTTGAATTTAATATTCATGGAAGTTTTTCTTCTTTTGTAGAAAATCTACCAAAAATTTATAATAATTTTTTTATTATTTAATGGAGTTTGGAACCTAATATTTTCTTTTATTTTTTAAACTAAATATAATGGCACCTCTAAAGCAAAGTCAACCATAGTGAATATAAAATGATAGAGTTATTATTAATCAACATGAAATCTTTGATAAGATGATTCTATGTAATAAATTTGAGATAAACACATACAAACATTTTTCCCATACCTACCTCCAAACCTTTTGTTCTATATAATTTATAACTTCATTCAAATTTTATGAATCCCTATTTTAGAATGTCCTTATAATGTCAAATCTAAACATTTCACCATCTATAGTTAAAACTAGTTCATTTGTATTTTTACAATCATAGTTTTCTAGAAAAAAAATAAATGTTTGCTAGTAAACAATATCTTTATTAACAAAAAAACTCCACGGAATTCATATGCCACATGGCCACCGAACTCAATCCAGGCATAGAAATAATAAATTATGAATAAAAGAAAACAAACACATCATAACATGGGAAGCAATTTAATTTTCTTATTTTTGTATAAGAATTGTTATCTTTAAACTTCTTAGGGATGGAATCTAACTAGCATACCTATATTTATATAAATATATGTAATATATTCCGAGAGGTATATATTACATATATTTATATATTATATAAATATATAGGTGCTTTGTGAAACTTCACCTCTCAAAGCATATTTTACATACACGAAACATAAACCAAAACATGATATGTAAAATATGCCAAGAGATGAAGTTCACAAGGCACCTATTTATTTATATAATATATAAATATATAATATATACCTCTCGTATATTACATATATTTATTTAAATAAGGTATGCTTAATAAAACTGGAGTTGCAGAAAATAATACCTAAAATAAAGTATGGAAAATAAGGGGGAATTTTGTTCGTGCATGAATAAAATCAAATATCTTACAAGGAACATCATAAATGCATTTAAAGGAGGAACCATATCTCTTAAGAGAATGAGTATGAGCAAAAAAAAGGAAGGTCTATAATACACAAAGTTCTTATGGATTTTATTAGTAACCGTATTATCAAGTTAAAAAAATACAATCTTTTTTCATATGAATTGAAATGCGTAATGTACATCACATGTAATGACAAATTCATAGAATGAAATGTGTGTTACACATGGTACATTATTTATATTCCAAGGACATAAGTATTTTTTCCTCAGCCTTCCATTTTGAAAGTAGTTTTCCGTTCTTCATCTTTACATAGCACTCATATGAAAATGGCGGAGATATTTTTAGACTTTGCAATGACTTCACTCGAGAGATAGCCACAAATGTTAACCCCATTGTTTCTCTTTCTTCAATATCAACTATATCCTTGGAAAGAGTCAAACCTTGTGATTTATGTATCATCAATGCCCATGCCAACCGTAAGGGTAATTGGTGTGTGTGTCCCCTCTGTATTGGTGTAATTCGGATGGTACAAGGAGTTCTATCTTCAAATGGTATTCCAAAGTAACAATCAAATTCAACCATTACATACGTTGGCAGGTTTGGTGGACCATTACGAGGTGCATATACTATGCTTCGAATATATCCTAGAGCTCCATTTATAAGACCTGCTTCTATCCAAAGATTGGATGTTATCATAACCCTTGCATCATTAGAAATTAATAATTCTAAATCAAGTTCGTCATTCAAACCTCCTGCCAGTGTGTTGGCGGTACTTGTTCTAGTTGCAATGCTACATGTGACAGGTCTTTTCAATGAATGTAATTTTTGTTGTTGTGGTTATTCACGTTAATCTTTATCACCATCAAGTGAATATTATTATAGAATTCTTTGTTGCTATTTTTGTCTAATGCAGAACTTGTTCTACTCATTAACAACATCCAATCATCTAGTGTCGGATTCGCATCTCTGAGATTTTCTAGAAGTTGTCGAAAACGTTTTTGGTCTTCATCTTCTCCTCCTTGCCTAAATACCTTATCCAATGTAACAATTGTTCTAAATGCTTCCCATAATAGCTTTGCACGTCTATTACTATCATATGGTGGTTTATCGGTAACAGGAGGAAGTTGCCCCAAATCTCCTACCAAAACCATAGAAACACCACCAAAACTCATGTCTGCTCTTTCAGGGAATGCTTGACGAAGTCGGGAGTCCACATTTTCTAGAAAACTTTGTCCAATGAATCTCATTTCATCAATCAATACATATTTTATGTGGCAGATCTCTTGTTGGAATGTTGCAAGTCTCGATCCTTCCAATTCTGCAAAATCTGTAATAGGGATTCAAAGTTGTGAATGGATCGTTAAGGCGCCAATATTAAAAGTGCAACTCCTGTTAGTGCAAGCAGTAGAAGAGGAGAACATTCTAGGAATGATCCATCAAAAAGTGTCTGACGAATTGCACCAATCAAATAGGATTTTCTAGTTCCTGTTGTTCTTGAACTATCATGAGCAATGGAATGTTATTTCGACATTGATTATAATGTGTCATTATTATATCAAGTGATTTTTTTGTTTAACACCCAAGGTGTCGTAATTGAAATTTAGGGCTAATTCATCGTCTATAACCAACCCATTTTCTTTCATGTTGCTTATGAATTTTATCACTTTACTTGTGTATTCTTCACCTCAATATTCATCATTCCACGGTGCTTGTCTTTCAATATCTCTCCTTCCCAACATATCTATTTTCGTCACTTGCAAAATTTGACCATGATGAAGCCTACACATGATTTCCCAATCATGTTCTATTGTATTCTGTTGAACATGTTCATTAATTTCCTCTTTAGAATCACTATTATTTTCAACGTCTTCTACTGCAATCCTCCTTTCGACATGCCATGGATTATAATGGAACGATTCCCAATTTGAAATTATTGAATCATAATCAAGTTTGATATCTCTCTCTATATCCCGAAACGGCTTGTAAAGCAACAACTCTGACCAACAAAAATTAACCCATTTATGAGATTCCGTGAAGGGACACAGGAAAACCTCAGGAAAACTCTCACAATAGCTGCCAAACTCCTAACCTCCCACTTGTTATCCTGTTTTCTCCTTGAATTATATGTCCAAGATCTAGCAGCATTAATAAGAGACACACTTTCCATGGAAAAAGGCCTATTCTTGTACCCGTCAATGAAACTTATTACATGTTCTTCATGGTCATCTCCATCAGTTGTTACTTTTTTGAACACCTCGCGGCAACATTCAAATTGACAAATACTCTACTACTCTCTACTAAAGGGAGCTCCAACAACATGTGACATGTTTCTTGTGCGCCAATGTATCTTTCAACAATTGTTTCGGTTAGAAGTCTCCTATATGTTGTCACTACCATTTCATCCGGGTTTTCAATGTTTGCAATCCACATCAACATTTGATGATAAGTTTCAGAGCTTTTCTCCGCTTTCGCTGCATACTTTGCAATGTACTTGACTATGGCATGCTTGGAAAGAACAGGTTGCCAATCTACATTTGCTCTCCACAATTGTAATATGTAGCGATTATGTGTATTTACCCTATCATCATTTCTCGTAGGTTCAAACTTTTTATCTCCCATCTCTAAGTCTTGATATAACTTTGATCCATTGAGATTCAATGGCCATGGTGCATTATACCTACAAAATGTAATAATCAATTATTAGTTCTTCCACATGTGTTTTTTATTTCAATTTAATTATTCAAAATTTTGAACACTACCTACAAACCATTTTCCCCCTTTTCTTACGTAGGCAAGCACCCTCTCTACACATTGTATGTTGTTCTACACTGTTGAGAATTTCTTCGTAGTCACGTTCCATATCAACTTGTGTCAGTTGTCTTGTATTTCAAAGACATGGATGTTGCATAAAATTTTGGAGACCTGTAACATAGAACATAAGAATACGCAGGGTCAACGCATGGTGTTCTGTCCCACTTGTTGTCCCAAAAATGCGAGTGGGAAGGCCGTGGGGCGGTATGCAAAGGGGGATTTGCACGAATCCTGTTCACGTGAAACATGTTCACACAAAGTGACACGTAAGCCACTTTCTTGTCATGTGTGACATTTGATGGGGTTTGCTAACAACGTTCACGTGAACAATGTTCATGTGAACCTCCCAGTTTATATATTAGAGGTGCCACAAAGGAATTCATTTTCCTTTGCCTGCCTCCTTTGCGTGAAGATCAGTGAGCCCACCGGACACCAAGAATGAGCAAACGAGCCCACCAGACCAACAAAAGAGGGACCAGGTATGTAGCTCATTTTTTTGTAAAACCCCATTTAAAATCTCTTGTATCATGACCAGGCTTCACAAATTTTGGTCTTCGCCCAAATTTCGATTGTTCGATTTTTGGGAACTAAACAAATTTTAGTGTTTGTGTTGTATTATTATAACATGAAAGAATAATGGTGCACTTTGTGAAAACTATAATTTCGGTGTAATGATATATTAAATTTAAAACTATGAAAACCTAGCTCATCATTTTTTAAAAATTAAATTTAAAATATACACTTCTTTACACTAATTTTTTGTTTCTCCTACGTAGTTTTTCTAAATAAATTAAATTAAATTTAAAATATACCTTCTTACACTAATTTTATGTTTCTCCTACATAGTTTTCTAAAGATATTTACTTTTTGCTTTTGTGAACCATTCTCAACTGCCTTCGTGGAATAAGTTTGTAGTGCCTTCGATCTTGTAGGTTAACCTATCCTCCCAGCAAATGTGCCATAATAAATTTGGGTTTCCTTTTAACTCAGACATCACACCTCCAAGAACAGTTCCATCCTCATTCAATATTTCATACCCTCTTTTTGCATCAGCATTCTCTATTATTGAATTCTCCTTTGTTCTAGTGTCTTCACTGACATTGGCATTTTTATGTATCTCCTGATCAGCTTCATAATATTTTTCTTCATTGATATTTATATTTGAGATCCCTTCAAGGGCATGGTATAAGAAAAATACATTTGCATATTCAAGGGCATATTTAGTTAAAAAGGCATATTCAGTCAAAACAGAGGCAAATCAAGTCATTCGTGATTTTGGAAAAGGACAATACTTAGGGCACGATGGGATGTGATTTTTGAAATACCATTCAAATTCATTTGCCTGATATTGTATTTATTTTGTATTACTTTTGGAAAAAACATAATTTAGGATATGACTGCATTGTTAGGGCACATTTTTTGTTGTGTTTTCAGATGAATTTGAGGGCATTTCGAAGTGTTAGGTCACAAAAGTACAATTGATTTTTTAGTTGCCAAAACTCAGGCATTAAAAATTATTTGTATTGATTTCAGGGTAAAATCAACATACAATATTTTTGTTTTGTTATATTGATTTTTGGGTTAGAACAATTGATTTCAGAAAAAAATTTTTCTGAGAATGGAAATTCCATTAGACAAATATTCTGGCATCACTTTTCACATTTGGATTGTAAAAATTTAGATGCAAACAACAAACAAGAATTTATGGTGAATACTAAATGGGATTGACAAACCACCTAGAGATGACAGTAAACATTGGATTTGAGAAGGTTGTAAATGTTATCCACAAGAAGGTTCTTGCACCTCTTACAATCTCACTAAACATTGGATTGAAGGTTTTTGTTGATTCTTTCATTGCTTGGATCCATGAAACATCTAGTTTAGTGGTGCCAACCACACCCTAAGATAACTAAAACCTCACCAACAATGGACCTATGGGTTTCACAAATAGTTTACCTATTGGAGCAATCACGAGTTTACCCAATCTCAACAACAACATTAGAACCAATACGTTACGTTTGTTAGTGGAAGGAGAGATTTGTTAATAAGGGAAGAAGCCTTGTTTCTCTCATTTGTTAGTTAGGAGAGGAATTCTTTAAACTTCTTACTAACATTTGTTAATAAGGTGAAGAGCGTTTTACACTTATGCCTCATCATTGTGAAATTCATATCATATCATTTCATTTCATTGATAAATGTAAAGCCCAAAATATCTCTCTTCCTTTTTGAGTATTCCTTCCTAAGAAATTAGTATGTGCAATATCAAATCTCCTTACTTGTTTTGAGTATGCTTCTAGCCTATATAATTCTCCAAACCAACCAAACACTCAAGTCAATCTAAAACTTTCTCATTTTCATTTCAATACTAATCGCTTAATCCTTCACACCATCTCTAAGTCGTAATCCAATAAAGCTCATGATATGGAGAACCTCAAAGCTTGATTTTTTAAACATAGTGCATACATGTTTAACTACATGGTGATTTGTGGCTTTCCACCTTCTTGGACCTCCTATATCATACATCCCATCTACAAGAGTAAAGACATGAATGATACTAATTACCACAATATCATCGTTGGACACACCTTGGCCAAGATCTTTGCCACAAGTCTGGACATTAATATCGCCACATGGACATAGACTAAGAGGTTGAGAGCCAAAGGGAAAAGGTTTCAAAAGGGACCACCATACTAGTGATTGTATCTTCACTTTGGCCGCTATAATTGAGGAAGCTAAAGAAATAATTGTGAATTATATTGTTGTTTTGTAGACTTCTACAAGGTATTTAATATAGTTCCTCATAGCTTGTTAGTTAAAAGGCTTAAGGCTTGGGATCTTCCACCCTTGATAGTTTCACTTGTGATGATACCTTATGAGACCATTGTTGATAAGGTACAAATGAGAAATGGTGATATAAAGGATGTCATATATATTAAACAAGGATGCCCACTCTCTTTGACACTTTTTGGCCCTTACATTAATGAGCTAGTAGAAATAAATACATTAGATACAACAAATGGTTGCTTATTCTTTGGAGCCTCTAACACAATTCTTCAATAAACGTAATCATTTAATTTTTATAAAGTATATAGTGTCAATAAACGTAATCAAACAATGTCATCAGTGAGTAAAACACATAACATATATGGTATAAAATATGTGTCACAATGTATAAGTCAGTAGAAGGCATCATGCAAGTGAATCTTGATTTTCCAATGGATACTTGAGTATTTTTTTGTTTGAGCCAAAATTAAAAATTTAGGGTCTTTTTTATTTTCATTTCAAAAAAATATTTAAAGGGTCACCATGTATTTTTCTTGAAAAGTATTTGAGAAATTATGGTTAAATTTTTCAAAATGTTATGCCTTATGGTTTATTTTTTTATGTTTTAGAATTCAAATAGGACATAGGAACAAGTAGTTGAATAATGGATATTTTGTAATGTTTCTCAAAATTAAGGTCAAATCATATGTCATTAGATTTGGCATCTTGAGATATTTTTGAAAAGTCGACATATGCCAATTTACCCCAATGAGGTATGTGTGGTAATAATTTTAAGGAGTTGGGACATGTTAAGGGGTTAATTTGGTGATGGAACTATTCACCAAACCCCTTTTTCTGACCCCTTGATGAATTCACTAATGCAAAAATTCAAACATAAACAATAAACTTGCATACAAAAGAGTATTGAGAAGAAAAGAGGAAATTCTATTATTCGTTATCCCATTAGAAATACATAAGATTTTTAGATTAACACCAAAAATAAAATGTTAAGTTTTCATGCACAACTATATATGTCAATTAAAGAAAAACTATTAAAGGAAAAAATCTATCCTATCTAGTTAACAAAAATCACTTTTTTAGCAACTCATATTTCTTATCATTTTTTGCATACACTCTTAGATAGGCCTAAAAATTATCCCTTATATTGTACATGTATAAATAGAGATAGAGAATGACTTACAACTCCAATTCACGCTCACATACAAAAATATTGAATCTAAAAAATAGTAAAAAATAAAATAAAATGTAATGTTCGACCCTTAGAATGGTCAATTTTGGTGTTGAAAAAGGTTTACAATTTGACCCTAATTTTATTTTACCAATTATCATTAAATAGAAACATTTGAGATCTTTTTTTATAAAAAAATTGGATTAGTAAAATTTCTAAATAAAAATATATGACCTCTGTAACATAGGCCATCACATCATTATCCCTTTCTTGAAAAGAACTCAACTTTTACAAGTTGTTTTGATTAAACTTTTTTCATTTTTAGTTGGTAATATTCTTTAATTCTCACTTTTAAATCCAAGTGATATCTTTTTGTTTTAATCCTTCCTACCATACTATATACTTTTTGTAACTTTTAAATCCAAGTGATATCTTTTTGTTTTAATTCTTGTGCTATTATCATTGCAAGAATTATTGATAAGATATTTTTTCTTTTTCCTTATTAATTGATGCTCATGGTCATCTTTACTCTTTGGTAGTGTAATATACTTGACTAACATCAAGTTATCTAGCTCATGTCCATATTTTTGAGTTTAATATTTTGTGTATTGGTTACTTCAACATTAGACTTGTTGTGTTTCCCCACTTCGTAGGCATGTATTCGTTAAATCATTATTTCTTACATAAGGTGCTTAGTGGTTGATTGGGGTGTATTAGATAGTGGTATAATTTTTTTATGGTCTTAGTCATGGCACAAAACTTGAATGGACTATCATTTCTAGGAAATATATACACCATGTCACTAAGAAAGTATTTTAAACATATCTAGGCATAATAGAAGGCACACTATTCATATCGAATTCTATAATTTGTGTGTTAGAATAAGTATGATCCTTAGTATCAATTCCGTTTACTAAGAGAAACATGATATTACATATTAACAATTATATGTTTTACCATTTTGTTGAATATTTTTTCTTTAAAGGAAGTCGTCTTGATCAAATGAAATGGTATTTTCGAATCCACTCAATGTGTTGACAATATATTAGAAATATGTCATCTTGTCATCACTTTGTAAAGTAATTTATGTGATTTTGTAATTTTGTAATTTATGTGATTTTGTATTTTCTATATTATTTGCATTGAAGCTTGAAAATCATATTTCTGTTTTCATTAATATAGGAGAATATCTTTAGGAATTTTTTTTTATTAAAAGTATTATTAATTGAATTTTACTTTCATTTTTTTACAGTCATGGCTTCTTCTGGAACTCCTAATTTGTTTGAGAGGACCATTTAGAGATTGCAAAATTGCAATCTATTCTCCAAAATCCAACTACAGTTGGGCAATATAAAGCCCATTGTGAAAAAATACTAGTTGATCTTCGTAGAATAGAGACAAGTTTGAAAACATATAATCCATTTGATTCTGAATCAATAAAAAAATTTATGGATTCACTAAAATCAAGTGTCTCAGGAGATGTAGGTTATAATGAGATTACATCACAACTTTCCGATAAGGAAGTCATTAAGAGGTCTTGTTGGAGTTTTTATGCAGATAAATGGAAAATAAGGGCTTATTATGTAAACAAATGTTCATGTCCCCTATGTGCCCCTTTGATTTATCCTAGATTTGTGGCCTCTCAAGGCCAATTTCTGAATAATGACCAATTACCATTATACTTCATAATGATGCTACATGCTGAGGTTCACTTAAACCTAAAGGTGAACTATTTAGACATCCCTAGTTATTTGGGGCAGGGGCGTGGCCGTATTAGCCACAGGAAAGGCATATAGAAAGGAGGGAGCTCCTGCAGTTGTTGATGCACAACATCTTGTACCAAGGCCACAACCATTCTTATCAGGCTTTCAGGATGTCGCAACACCTATCATTATGACTACACATGAGGCTACTATCGAGGGTCTTGTTGGCATTGCTCGTGAGACCCAATTGATCTCTTATAACCGTGTGGGTCAGTACCTTCAGAGACGTGATACTAGCAGTGGAGGTGCTAGTAGCAGCAGTGATGCACATGCAGTGAGGTATATGCTCATGCATCTTTGATTTCCCTAGATGACTTTGAGCTAGTTACAGATCCCGCTCAGACACGTCGGCTAGGGCATCATGGCTGTTGACTTGTTGCGTGCATATGAGGTGATTTCATGGCATTGCAACATTCCACTATCGAGGGTTTTAGATTTTATAGAGCAAAGTGGGAGTGTATCTTCTAGTTAGGTCACTACTATCGTTACTACAGATAGACTTCTTTCTTTACTGAGATCATCACACCTGATGTTCAAACATTTCTATTCCGGTGTGTGAAAATTAAACCTTTAATATAATTAAAATATATTTTAATTGATCAAATTACTTTACAATTTATTAATATTAAAATTAAACATGTACTTCTGTGTTTAGGCTTCTGCTCCAGTGTGTGGAGCTTCATAGCCCACACCATCTACCCATGTCACATACACACAACTCTTGACTGAGCACAACATGGATCTCGATGTTCCGGGCCTGAGTCAACTTGGCTCACTTAGCGACATATTTTTTGGTGTTGAGGTCATGGATGACAATCCCATACATTTGGAGACGCGTTCCGCAGAGGTATAAATACATGTGTTTTAATATAATTAATATTTAATCTAAATTGAAATGTTAGAAATTAATGAACTTTATTCAAAAACTTATTTATCAACTTCTTACATTTTATTTATTTTGTTTCACAAGGATCTACGGGACAAAGATCTACACATAGCGTGGATACTCCCAACATCCGCCTAGGGACAGATACTGAGGTAATCAATTGTACATATTTGTTATATGATGTATTGAATTAATCAAGAAATTGTTGTAGAATTTTGTTTATATATTTTAATATATGGTACATGCTATATATAGTTTATGACGTGTATATTCCTTTTTTTTAACATGCAGGGTGCAATAGAGCGTAGTGAGGGGTCTGGCACTCGCCCTAGTGCACAGAGGAGACTTCAGTGATATTTTATAGATTTCAGACATTTTAGACATACTTTTAGAGATTTTAGACATGTATATACTCATTAGACATGATTTTAGATATTTTAGACATGTATATATACTCATACTCATTCTAGACATGATTATTATATTTTGATATATGTCTTAGACACGTGTATTATTAATATATTTTTATGAGTTCCAGTGTATATTTACAATTATGGATGTGAATATAAGACACCCCCTTATCTTTCATTTTTGTCTCTTGATGATATCATAATAGGTATGATGTATATAATGATAGATAGATTAGATTCTAGATGAAAATCTTATTTCCTCCATCTCATTCTCTATGACATAATGAATCCTTAATGAATCAACACAATTCCAAGCATTGAAATATGATAAACTTGTACAATGATAAGGGTACTCCATATACAATCTTTTGTTCACAACAAAACAAATAACATATATCAAAAACTATTTACATCTGAATTCCCATTTTCCACATTAAAAATAATAATGCAACATCATCCACATCATTCATGTTTACACCATACTACTTCCATGGTAAACCATTCTCAGTAATACAAGTTTAAACAAATTTGTTGTATAGTGGTCTCCATTTCAAAGAAAATACATTCCTTATGTTTATAATGGTTTAACATTGTAAACTTCGTTAAAATTCTATATTGAATCATTTTCAATGCTTAGGTAATTTAGTAATACTTTATGTTACATTAAACATTCCATGGTATAATGGCTTATGTTACTATTTGAATCATATATGATGAAAGTTTAAGTTCAATAGATCATTCAATTAACAACTTGAAATAAGACTCCTAATGACCATTAAGGAAAGAGTATATAAAACTATCCATGTGCTACCAAACTATCAACACAAACAACACCCACCATTAGTATAAGATCATTTTTATTCATGTTTAACATTGAGACAAGTGATCACCCAAGCCTCATTCCAACAAGAAAAACATAGTTTGCAACACTACAAGTGTAGTGCACTAGGTATTTTCATAGTGTACCAGTGATGAAGAACACAATCATGAAAAGTAACTAGTTTAAGATGCATAAGAAAAACCTTATTTTTTATTCACTACTCAGTCTAGATGAAAGAACCTTATTTCCCTCCTATCTCATTCTCTATGACATAATGAATCCTTAATGAATCAACACAATTCCAAGCATATTGAAATATGATAAACTTGTACAGTGATAAGGGTACTCCATATACAACCTTTTGGTTCACAACTAAACAAATAACATATATCAAAAACTATGTACATCTGAATTCCCAACTAACATTTCCACATTAAAAATAATAATGCAACATACATCCACATCATAAATCATGTTTACACCATACATACTTCCATGTAACAACCATATCACAATACTTAAAGTAAACCATAAACCATCTCACAACAAGTAAGAATCACAAGTATTAAACAACTTTATTGTATAGTGGTCTCCATAGTCCCTTCAAGTAGAAAATACAATCCTATAGCTTAATAGTTTATTACCAACAAGGTTTAGTAATTTATTCCATGTCCTTCTATATAATACCAAGTGGCTCTGCTCATTGTTCAATGACCTGTAAAAGTTTTTCATGGTCTTCTACATCTAGTCTCCATTTTTGTGTTTACTATTTGTAGTCTTCACCTGCTGCAATTGTAACCCTGTAGCAATTATGTGATGGGTGTAATGATACACCTTTTTGTCTGGTTTGTAATCAACAAAGTGAATCCCACTTTGGAGGGCTTTCACTTGTTGTAAGTATGTTCCCTGCACTACAACCGAGCTAGTATAAAATGTTGTCACTTCACTTGTTATTTCACATGTTAGCTTTGTTCTCTCTTTTGCAACGCAACAAGTAGTACTCCACTTTCTCAATATTGGCTTCTTCAGCAATGACTGCAAATACATCTCCTACAACAAAATGCAAAGAAACATTCAATGATCCATGTATAGTATAAATTATACATATATATTTAATTATCAAATTATACTTGATCCTTTTAAATAAAACATACCTTGTTTAACCAATCCAGATATGTGGTCATAATCAGTTGAAATTAATGGCACATCTTCAAAACTATCATCATGATCTGATCCATATGTGTCATCCACAACTAAAGGAACTTGCTTCCACTCACCTACATACCCATGTTTTTGACTATTGCACTCTGAATATGATTTTTCATGCATTCATAACAAAAACAAGAATAATCTCTTATACAGATTGTCCAGATTATTACTATCCATAGTCATCAAAGAGTGCAAAGACCTAGAATTGGGAATCCTTTCACATCCATACTTTTTCCTTCGATCAATACCTTCATTTAATCATGCTCAAAAGATCAATAAAGTTTAAAACAAACAACAAAAATCAGAATAAAAAAATTTAAAGTTAGTAACTTGTAGTTCACTTAATAAATCACATCAAGATCTACATATCTATGTTTTAAATGTGCATGTACCTGTTATCTCCCAAAACACTCTGTGTGGGGTTGAAGCCTGTGGGGTTGAAGCGTGTGATGTTGAAGCCTGTGAGGTTGAAACCTAAAGTGTAAAATGTTTCTTACACCATTCAACAACGGTGTGGGCATCAATCAATCGATCTCCCTCATAATCAAAGCTTTGTTTCTTTAGAGCACGTTTGATGCATGCACCGCACCATCGTGTTCTCCCTTCCCATGACCACTCTAAAAAAAACTCCATAAATGAGGAATTTTGTGATGATGATGATAACGATTGAGTGTAAAGAAAGGGCGAGAGGATTTGAATTGTGATGCGCAACCATCTGACCAACAAAATGTTGATCTATTTGTATTCCTCATTGATGAAGATATTGAAAGAACAAACCAAAACAATGTTGCACAAAGTGGGTGTCATGTTCCTTGTCATCACTTATATAGAAGTGATACTCCTTCTTGATCATTCGCTTCACATTTGTACTTTCAACCCCATCCAAATCCAATTGTGCATGCCTATAAAATACTTGAACCATGATAGTAACTTGGTCAGTATGATAATACTATGTTTGAATTTCTTTTTGATGAGAAAATGAGTAATTCTCAGCAAAATCAACCACGGACAATATGGAACCAATAGGGAATGTGTCTCTATTAGTCTTGAATTGTGTAGCCTACCACTTTGAATAGTGAGAATGTTTGATGTACGAACTAATTAAACTTCGGAAACTTTGCATGAATGTAGCAATGGGGATTTCCTCTTCTACCAAATCCAACCTGGTTGCATCTTTTCCAAGCCTTGTTGAATATTTTATGTATTTGAACCTACAAAATCAATTCATAACATGGACAAATTGTCATGTATTCATTTGCAGTAAACATAAAAATCAAAATAAAATCTAACATCCAAATTTAAAAACATAAATTTATATATATCACCTCTTGCAAGCAACCATTTTAACTATGTCCAAATCTTCATTTGTTTTTGGCAATAATTTCAAGTCCCCACACTTGTCACAGACACCTTTGATGCAAGTCATACGATCATCGACATGATCATCGGATATCGTGCAAAGAATTGAAGTTATGAATTCACTGACACGTGTAGGTGGGGCATTTTCTTCCCGTAACTTTCTATACACCTGAAAAAACATAGATTTTGAAATACATTAATTTTAAATCACATCTCAAAAAATGATATTTAAACAAATTTCAAATATATAGATATAAATGAAAACACGCCTCAAAATATATATACATTCAATCTATAAATTTTTTTGTACCTGATAGTGATAATCAAACTCAACGTGATAGTGACAACAACATGTGTCAAGGACTTTATCATCTCGCACATACCAAGGCTTCAAATTTTCAAACATTCATTGTCCAATCTTAACATCTAGATTTTCTTCTATAAACTTTATGTACATCTCATGTTGAGTTATTTCAAGCCAATGTTTTATATGTTCATCATAGTTATTATTGCAGTTATCCTGTTTTAAAACATCCCTCACATTAAGAGAAGGACGAGTCCTCTCACTCCAAAAATTAGAAACTATCTTCACAATATTATCCTCTATTTTATCAGAATGTGGATTTCTACACATTAGTGCCCAATTTCCTTCCATAGTAGAGTCATCCAATGTCTTCCTCCTCTTTGCATACCTATTGACTATCTTTCTAGATAAACCCAATGCCTTGGCAACAACGGTAACATGATGATTCTTTGTTGTATCTTCACTTACAACTGAAGTTAATATTGCTCTACGAGAAATACTCTTATCATCAAACCTAGTTTTTGTACCCAAAGAACTTATTCCTTTAAAAACATTCCCAACAAATTCTTCTTCTACACGTTTTGAATTTTTCCATCCAAAATCAACACCCAATAATTCTAATGTTTCCCTCATATCACAATAATTCAAGAATGTAACCAACAAATGTGCTCTAGCAACTGTAGTCAAATTAACAAATTCACCATATATTATCTCTACACTTTTTGTTGTTTTCTTTCGTGATAGTGGTTCTTGTTGGGAAAATTCTTTTAATTTTTGTAAATCCATCTTTACCAAGTGTTTCACATTTTTCTTGGGAAGTAATTCCATAACTTTTTTATCACTTTAGCATAATGTTGTGCATCATGATCTGTGTCCATAAACATACACATGGGATCCTATCAAAACCCTTGCCTTTACCCAATCTAAAAAACATATTATCATATTTAAACCTTAGAACTAAAAAAAAATTACGATCTATCAAGGGTTTCTATACATATGTACCAATTTTTGCAGCCTTGTCTTTCACTTGTTGTGTCTTCTCTCTCTCTCTCTTTGTGCCTTCCTACGAACAGATCTTCTAGCATTCTTCTCTGCATTCTCTTCCTCGGTATATTTTCATTTCTCATTCTTTGCATTTCCCATGATTCATCCACTTCAATAATTTTCACTGCACACATAAATCGTGATAGATCTGAATGTCTAAGAGTAAACTCGATACAAAACTATATGTGCATGCAACTCTATTTATATACAAATCTCAGTAGAAATTAGGTTATTTTTAATTTTAGTTTTTTATAACTTTAAAACAACTTTTCTAATTTTAATAGAATTTATATTTAATATATAAAACAACTTTTCTAATTTAATATTACATATTTTTGGTTAAAAACAATTTTAAAAAAACAAACTTAGTTTAAAACAAAAAATATGTAAAAAACTAAATTTAAAACAAAAAAATGAACAATATTAAATAAGTAACTTGTAAAACATTAAATTTAGAAGGGGAGACGCAATTGCGAAACATTAAATTTAGAAGGAGACGTTTTGGCGGCACTTTGGTGGTGGCGCAGGGGTGTGAATGGGGGTTGAACCCGCAAACATGGTTCCCATTCATGAACCCCACTCATGGTGGCATGGCGATGTGGCACCTGAGTGGCACATTTTGGCTCCAAATCCTTTTGGGGATAATTGTGAGCCAAAATCTGCCACTCAGGTGCCACGTAATTAGGGTAAATGAACTAGTTAAATTAAAAAAATTTGACACAAAATTTAGATTTTTATTAGCTTTCTAAAAATGTAATTTTCATTTTTTAAAATATGTTTTGTTATTTATTTTTTAATTTTTACTAACATACGGTATTTTAGGACAATCAATAGTACACAATCAACCAAATTTGAAAAATAGTAGAATATATCAAAAAAAATTGAAAAAATATACTTAGTATTTGTTGAATTCTTATTCTTACTTACTGTGAAAAAAAAAATTTTGATATAAATATTAAAATTTATTGGCATAGAAATATGGACGCCATTTATTTTAAAATATTGTTACTAAATAATTAATTTAAAAAATATATAAGTCAAAAAAATATGAAAATTTGACAAAGACGTCAAAATTATAATCTGCAATATATACCTAAAATTTCATGGTGAAAAGATAAGTTTTCATTTAAAAAACCACCGGGGACAATCATTCCTCTTTAATAACATAAGAAACAACATATGAATAAAATTAAGAAAAAGACCATATTTTTGCACCAATTTTTTTTTAAAAAATATACATGTATTCTACACTCTAAACAAAACATTTGGTTAGTTTGTGGAATTTCATGAATGTGTACGGTTTTGTGGCTATTACCTTTAGAAAATCAATTAAACTGAAAATTCATGTTTACTAAGGTACAAACCATACCAATTTCCACGTTGAAAGTCATCATTCCAATCAAGGTTGTCCATATTCGGTGCACCTTCTAACCATATGAATCCATGCACATGTGGAAAACCTCTATGTTGCCATTCATATCTAGACCAATAATCTTTAACTTTCATTCCTTTTTGTAATATCTCCTTTCGGAAAAGTGTATGTCGCAGGTGCATATAATGTGCCACTATATGTGGATATTCGATGACATTTTTCCTTCACCAATTTTTTGATTCCCGTGGATTATCCGGTAGTGTTCTAGGCATTAATGCATGTAGATAGGGCCAATACATATCAGTTGTGCTTAATGTGAAAAAATGGTAGGTGATCCGATTTGATGCAACATGTCCATCAATTCACCATGACATTTTTCCCAATAAGACCTTGTACCCCTCAAAGATTTTCTAAACCACATCAAACGATCAGCCAGATTGGAATGGGGAACATTTTGCATATGCTCACATAACTCATTAATGGTGATTAGCATATCTTGGAGGTTTTTCTTAACAAACACTGTAGACAAGTTTTGTGCATGATGCCTCATGATCATGTTCATCATATAATACCTGAATCGGGATGTCAGCTAAATCGGTGATCCCTATATCGAAATAAATGTTTTACAAATTCATGGAGACATACTCGTCTTAACCATAGTTCTAGCCAGTCACATTTTCCATCAGGAAACAAAGTAGGGAATGCCATATCAAGTAATCCTACTGTCACATACTCATTGATAGGAAATGATCCTATCCCTGGCCAATCAATTAGTGCTCCAGGGTCTGTGTGAGGGTTATTCACCCATGCATGGATTAATTCAATCTCCCTTGGGGCATTACGTGGTTTAGACGCCATTGATGTTGTATGAATAATTATGTTTCCTTCATCTGTCTCCATGGTCAGACCTACAAATACAACTTCATTTGCATTAGAATCAAACTCCATATGCACCGAGTTCAACTCCTCAAATACATTTTCATCATAATGAGGTGGAAGTTCATTCAGAGCATTTTCATCAATCTGAACATCCGAATAGAATTTATCATGTTCTATTTTATATTTCAACGCATTGTAAACTCACTCTCTATTGACTGTAAAGTTGTAATTTGTTCCATGCTGATCTCTCCTCCGAACAATAATCATCAGCAAATCTTTCAATCTATGCGGAAAAAGATTAGCGATTTCTTTTACTTCTTGAGGAAAACTTATCGTGTGACCTTTATATTTATATTGACCTCTTGTCGCATGTGTCACTTGTAGGATTGGGTTGACATGGGCTATCAACATTTCCTCAACTTGAGTTAAGTTTGCAAGTTCTGGTGGTTATGCCCCGAGATCCATATTGTTTGATGTTGAAAATCAATGATGACCTTTCTCTTGTCGGCATCTAGTACACATGGGTCCTTTAGGTGTTTGAGAAACTTTTATTCCAAGGTAGCATTCTTGAAAAATATAACACATGATCGGTGAAGCAAGGTTATCAAGACCACGTTGAAAAATCATTTGGACATTATTCAAATCTCTCCCAACCATTCCATTGGGATCAAATATATTTTGTTCTATCTCAATATGCAAGTTTTGCATTCTTCTTCTTCTAGGTTCGTTTGTTGATGTCTCCTGTAAATGATTATTTTGC
This sequence comes from Taxus wallichiana var. yunnanensis, assembly GCA_018340775.1. NCBI lineage: Eukaryota > Viridiplantae > Streptophyta > Pinopsida > Cupressales > Taxaceae > Taxus > Taxus wallichiana. The sequence continues at coordinate 727,284,493 of CM031243.1, read as the reverse complement.
ATTCTTCTTCTTCTCGTTTCTCATGTTTGTTGTAATGTTGTCTCCTCGTGCACACCATTATTATCTACATTATTTGTAACATCGACATCCATTGTATCTTGGCCCAAGTTATCACGTGTTTGGAGCACGCGATCCACCGATGTTGAATTTCCTCCCCCAAAATTGAATTCATCATTACTACCAATCTATGATAGTGCCTTTGAGATTCTTCACTGGTGAAGTTCTTGTCTTGAATTCTTTTTCTTCCTGCAACTGATTTGAATGAATATGTATTTGTATATTTTTTCTTGATACATGTGAGTCATCTTGAGATGAGCCCGCAGAATTGTTATCATCTTATCTGTATATTGTTGTATTTCTAAATCTAATGCATCATTTGTCAATTCATTCCTCCATTCTACAAATCTTTGTCTATCATCATCATTTCGATGTTTCCTTTGCTCCTCTCATTGTGCATCTATCATTTCTTGTTGTCTTCTTTTGCAATATTGTCTTTGATATTCTCTTCGATATGCTCTTCTCTCTTCTTCATTTATGAATTCATTCCTTTGTTCTACAAATGTTTTTCCATCATTATCATTTTGTTTTTTTCTTCTCCTCTTGTTGTGCCTCTGTCATTTCTCGTTGTCTTCTTATGTGATATTGTCTTTGATATTGTCTTTTATATTCTCTTCTTTCTTCTTTATTTTCAAAATTTAATCTCCTAATTCTTCATTTGTTAATTCATTTCTCTATGTTGCAAGTCTTTGTCTATCATTATCATTTCGATGTTTCCTTTGTTCCTCTCGTTGTGCATCTGTCACTTCTTGTTGTCTTCTTATGCGATATTGTCTTTGATATTTTCTTTGATAAGATCTTCTTTCTTCTTCATTTTCAAAATTTAATATTGGTCGAGCCATACCTATAAAGTATTTTCAAGAAATTTTTTAATTATTTATATAACTAAAAATTTCACGTACATGTAATAGAAAACAATCATATAATATTTATTTTTTAAATATTAGGAGTCAGCATACAAAACAATCCTACACAAATTGGACATGATTTTGTTACAAAAACATCAAACAATTAATTTCGAGACTTTTAAAAAAATTACATCATCCCAAAATGGACAAGTTTAACATACATTAGGGGCACCCTCATTACGTTGCTTTAAAATCCTTTGCAAATTTGAACGTGCTAGGATAGTTTCAAAGGGAAATATCCCATTCAAAAATCCTAGCTCCTGGCATCGAAAAAGGCATATGCAATGCTAGATTCCGAGTTGGACAAATTTCTGTAGCTTCTTGTGTAAATGCTTTGGCAATTTTAGAGAATTATTTCCAAAATGTAATAAATACAAAATCATGAATGAACTGTATATAGATCTATCTAATATTCAAAGGGGCCATGATATTCCGATTCATCTAATATTTAAAAGCACAATGACATTCAAAATTTCATATTACGGTAAAAGAGACATTACTTATAAAATTCACACAAAAGCCTAAAATTGGATTCTTTCAATATTTATGTAAAAGAGATCAATTAATAAAATAAATAAAAGAAATTAAATTTACGTAAGAAAAAATCAATAAACCATTCACTGTGTCCAAAAATTTATACCTCACAATTCTTGAATAGAAACCAAATAAGTCTTTTCCACACTCCTTGTGATTAGAAAAGTGCACAATGTTATAAATATAAAATATAAGAATAAAATAATCAATGTGGGAACATCATTTCAAGAAATCAATTAATAAAGGAAATAAAATAAATTAAATTTATCAAAGCAATCAATAAACCCTTTATTGCACAATTTTTGAATAGAAAGCAAATAAGTCTCGCTCCAACAATTCCTTATGATTTCAAAAGTGCACAATGTTATCCCTAAACAATCCATATAAACTAAAATAATCAATGTGAAAACATCGTTTTATTAAGAAAATTCAAACCAATGCACATACCGATTAAAAAAATGTAGGCATATTGTTAAATAAGGTGAAAAGCAAATTTACGGTGTAATACCCTTATGTAATACTCATTTCACTTTATCATTAATTAATAAAATACAATTGAATTTATTGTGTAATACCTTTAATACCTATTTCACCCTATCATTAATTAATAAAAGAAATTAAATTTAGTAAAGCAATCAATCAATTAATAGGGAAATTATGTAATACACATTCATTTCACCTTATCATTAATTAATAAAATACAATTGAATTCACTGTAATACCCTTTACTTTGAAATACCCATTTAACCCAATAAAAGAAATTAAATTAACCCATTTACCACGTAATACCCATTTCAAAATAAATTAAATTTATCCATTTACCATGGAATATTAAATTTATCCATTTACCGCATAATACCCATTTCACTAGCACATTTATTTGTCTAATAATTTTATTTTATTTTATTTTACGGATTCTTTTTATTTACACAAATAATTAGCACGACATTAGACTCCTCAACTCAATATATATATATATATATATATATATATATATATATATATATATATATATATATATATATATATATATATATATATGAAGATGCCTCTCGACATAATAATAACTTTTAAAAAGATTTAAAATGGTTGTAATATCTTACATGTATTTGATGCATTTTTTGGATGGAGAAGATAAATGCCATAAAAATATAGGCAAAAGAGATAATAGAGGAATTTTTATGATGTCATTGTCAATTGATAATTTTGTTAGATTTATTAGAAAGCTAGATCAAAGATATTTGTTTTAATATATAATCTTGTCATATTATCATTTTGTTTAATATGTCCGATTCAATTAAACAAATCTAAATTTTTATGTTGGTAATAAATTGTTATGCATCTTATGTATCATTTGATCAACCTTTGCATGCTATTATCAATAAATGGTATATAAATCTTAATTCTACAATAATATATTTATGGAATGTATGTTATATAAATGGATATAATATTTGTGGAGTGGTTTTTGTCAAATTTTTAATTTATCATGTCAAAATATTTAAATATAAACTAATTTCATAACAATAATTAAAAGTACACAAATCCATTGATGCCATTGCAATTAGTTAATTAATTGCATGCCAATAATTAAAAACACTAAATAAAATATTTAATTATATTTATTTTCTAAATATATTTCGAAATAATCATGAAACATTTTTATTTAAGAAAAGTGTTATAAATTTTTAAAAAATGATTTTCATCAATTTAACAATTTATTTGAAAGGAAAAAAATAACTTATAAAATACATTTCTATTATTATATATTAATCTTAAACAATCAATAAAATTCATAATACCTAGTGAATCAGTCATGGACGCTCTCTTAGTGTCTACTTTTACACTATTAAAATATAATACTTTATGTTGTACAAAAAAATCTTCCTCTTCCTCTTCCTCGTGTACAAATATTTTTTTTATGTGGAGTCTCAAATTATCTCACGGTGACGTATTGCACTGCAGTCCGCACTTAACACAATTCACTCAAGATATTTCTACCGAAAAAGATTTGATTTCAAACAAGTAAAGAAAAACATTGAATGTGAATGTTATTATGCCTTTTCCAAAGTGCGGACGGAATATTTCCGTAGAAATATCATTTGAAATGGATTGTGGATTCTGTGTCACGGGAATTTGGATATTTGTGAGAAGGATTCTATGAAAATGAAATAGATTGCATAAGTATTTTTTTGTGCGGAGTTAGAAAATCTTATGAGAAGTAAATAGATTGAATATGTATTCTTAAGTGGGGACGGAATATTTCTCTTGAAAGATCATTTGAAATGGATTGTGAATCGTGTTTTACGAGAATCGGGATATTTGTTAGAAGGATATGATGAAAATCAAATAGATTCCTTAAGTACTCTTGCATTATGTGTGAGATGTTTCATTAAAAATATAATCCACAAATGACTACTAGGACATTCCGAAAGTTGAAAACTCTTCTCTTCATTTCATTATCGTTTGTTTATACGTCCTCAATTATATAGTATTTTTCACTTTAACTATTACAAAATAATAGATGCTCTATAATTGTCGATTTAAAATTTTCCGCCTAATAACATGGCATGACGAAGTGTGATAACTAGAAATAATAATTTTGAAATCAATCCTCTCACTCTTTCCTACTTTATGGATCTCTCAACACATGAAAGAAAATAAGAGTTTTAAAATGAAAAATATAGGTATGGTAAATAATATATTTATAACATACCAAATATTAACAATGCTTAAGGATTTCATTATCAAAGGAAATTGGTTGTAGAGGAATTCCAAAACCCTTGTCATTTTGATGAGGCTCGCGATTCCAAAGATGAAATACATTTGGAGAAATAGAATAATAACACTCGTGGGAAGAGGTTATATGACCAATATGGCTTCTAACATGTCTTACTCTTATGATCTATGCCTTTTATCTTCACTCCAACATTGCTACTATTGCCATTGACATGACTTAATAATAGTCTCACTCCGATTTTTTGAAGAAGCATTATCCCGAGTTCATGCTAGATAGAAACCGGGCGGAGTTTGTTGCTTCTATGTGCATACAAGCCATAGGGGTATTTCAATATAATAAAAAGAAACAAACAAAGAAGATGTTGTGTGGCACACAACAACATGGTTAACATCTAAGATTTGACAATGGACAAGCTTCCCTTCTTTAAACTGACTACAATGTCCTCTTGATGAATTTAATTTAACTAAGTTTAATTATAGGTTATGTGATCAAGCAATCCATGTACATTAATCTAGACATGTTAATATAATAATTGATGAAAAAATATATTAACTTTTATTTGACAAAGCCTATAGTAGATTCAACTTTTCTTTGACAGGATCTTTTGCTGGGATCAGGTCAAATATCGAGCAGATAAGAATTTGGGTATGAAAGAAATGGAAAATTTTGGGGTAAGTTAACACCTTTTCCCTTTCAAAAAGAAGCTTTTTATTTGTTTTCACTTCAAAATAAGATGTAGTTCAAGTTGTGCACAGTGGTCTTTGATTCTATGATAGAACCAAGCTCTCCATAGTGAGATTGAAGCTGGGAGAAAATACTCATACACCTTCTATGAGCCCTATATGGGTGAGGCTCTGAGGGCTGCCTCTAGAGTTCTGGGAAGTTGAAATTTTGGTGGGGATTGCAAAAGCGATTAGATACCTAATAGTGCTTGACCTGACCACAACTTCTAGATCTAGGTTCACATTAGCAAGGATATGTGTTAATGCCTGTATTGGCTCTTCCCCCTCTATGGCTATTAACCTGGTATCTTGAAACAGGGTTTGGAGACAGACTTTAATATATGATAATTCACCAGTTTATATTATTAATCATAATATATGATAATGTTAAATGATAGGTTGTATTAAAAAAAATAATCAACTCAGGTAAATATCGCAAACCACGACTAGGTGAGTGACAAAAATTAATGGAGAAGAACTCGAAGGATTTAAAAAGCATTCTAAAGAAAATGATCTAATCCATAATGAACCATAGAAATAGAGTAGGAATTGGCCCAATTTGATTTGGTGAAAATAAAAGAAGTGGGTCCCTTTGAAAGATAATTTGGGGGTGAACAAATCATTGGTAATGGTGGCAAAAAAACACGGTCCCCTGTGAGGGTGACGATGGATGGACCAAAGTAAAAAATAAAATCCCACGTACCATTTTTCACCCCAAATATTCAATAGCAGGTGGTGGGACTCATTTAAATTTGACTATCTTTAGGTGTTTTTTCGTGATCTTTCCAGATGCTTAAAATATTTGTAAATATTTTATCTACCGATCACACTTTCTTCCATCTTACGATTTAAAAATTTCCGTCATCTTTCCTATAGGTTTGTTCCATATCTCTAAATTTTAAAAATATTGTAAATATATTTTTTGCATTAAAAAATGATATTTATCTAGAATAATTTAAAAAATAACATTTTTTGTGTTTTTGAAAGGTAGTATTAAAAAATTAACGTTTGTATAATTGTTTGTAATAGGCAAGTGGCCTTTCAAAAACCTTCCTTTTGGGAGATAAAAACAATAATAAGGGGCACTACCATATTTTGAGTTTATGTATGAACCAAAAGTTATACTGAACTTGATGAAAAATTTGAATCTAAATTGTAAGCACATAACAAATCAATGGATGATAAGATGTGAATTAAAATGGTATGCATTTTACCCATTTACATTGTTAATTATCTTCCTCGATTATCTAAGATAACATTGGTGGTCATACATTCATTATTAATCAACTCAACAAAATCGCATACGTATTTTAGTGGAAAAAATTAATGGAGAAGAACTTTCCGAAGGATTTTAAAACATTCTAAAGAAAATGACTTTGATCCATTAATGAAACAATTAGGATATTTTCTTCAATCCATCATTTGAAAATCTTATCCATGTAATGTACAATAAAAGAAGTGGGTCCTCTTTGATTGAACATATAAAACTCTGAATCAAATCATTGGTAATGGTGGCAAAAAAATCCTGTGTCAGGGTGAATGGTGGATGGACCAAAGTAAAAAGCATAAAAACACGTTCATCATTTTTAACCCCACAATGACCGAGCTAGAGATAGTGGCACTCATTCGAAAGAGAGGTCATGTTGGTGTCTTCACATCTATTCACATTCCTTTGATTTTTTCTTTTTTCTAGGACGCTCCTGAGACCTTAGAATCATTTTCTTCTTCCTCTTCACGATTTAGAAGAATTTCTAGTCATCTATCCTTTTCATTTCTTTCCATGTTGACATCTTAGGAATTTTATAGGTTTTTTGTATTAACGTTTTCAAGATCGCTCCTAAAATGGTTGTTCTAGGTGTTTTATATTTTTGCTTCTTGTATTCTTCCATGCTTTATTTGGTTTGTATACCATCTTTGTAATAGGGAAGTGACCTTTCAAAACCTTCCTTTTACCCAATATAAAAACAATAATAAGTTACTACCATAATTTTGAGTTTATGTATGAACCAAAATAACTATCTAGAAAGTGATTGCTTTGATCATCTAAATTGTAAGAAGCACATTTAAATCCGAATGAATTTAACATTCATGAATTAAATGGTATGCATTTTACCCATTTACATTGTTAATTATCTTCCTCGATTATCTAGCTAACATAGTTGGTCATACATTCATTATGTGACACTCATACAGATATACAAATGCTAGGTTTAAAACAATGGTGGACACATACAAACCACATAGATTTCTAGGTATAATGCTTAAAACATAATAATCCAAGAGTTGAGATATGGTTTTGACACAATACTATTAATAAAACAATTATTTTTTATTTTCTTCTATCCATCATTTAAAATCTATATCCATGTACAATATTTAACTCTCATCTCTTTGATTGGAACATATAAAACTCTCAATCCTTCTTGTTCGGAGTACTTACAACCAAAGTTGCGTCAATCCTAGGAATGGTATGGAAATGCCTTAGACTCAAGCATGAAATAACACATTCATCATTTCAAGTAATTAAAAAACGGCAAATACGAGCTAGAGATAGGAAGAGAGAGAGAGAGAGAGGTCATTTCGTCACACATTCACACTTTCACATTCCTTTGATTTTTTCTTTTTCGATTCTAGAGAGAAAATGTAAGTTTCGAAGAGAGAGAAAGCTTAGAATTCATTTTCTTATCTATTCACCATATCATAACTACTTACATAATGTATCATTTTTCATTTCTTTCAAATCCATATACATTTTATACACATTTAGATATTCAAACCATTAACGTTTTCAAGATCAACCAACATTTCATAGTTATTTCTAGATAGAGATAAAATATTAAAAATTAAAAAATCCATGTTCATAGAAAGCAATTTTATTAAGGAATCGTCAAATATACAATGAAACTATATCTCTTTTCTACGAGTATTAACAAGTCAAATGGGAGCCTCTTTTTTTGGAGGAATTTCTAGCTATTCAAGTCATGAGAGATTTGCTAAAATTGCCCAAAACAACTTGGAGTGCTTACAATAACCATTTAGAGGATCCTACTTTTGCATAGTTGAAACACTTGTTTTAAGTTCAAATGTAAATTTTATTGATTTCTATTTACTCCTGTATAAACAAAGAAATCATCAAATTCAATGGAAATCAATCATGACAAACATGGTTCAAAATATAATGGTGACTCTAGGACCAATTATCGTAAACGTAACAAACACTACTATCATATAACAAGTGGTGGACACCTAAACCCACTTGTAAAATTGGCTTTTGAAAATGTTGTCGTGGAGTTGAGATATGGTTTCAATTATCCTAATAGAGGTCTAGAGGTAGGTTTGTGTATTTTTCAATTTCACCAAATCTCTGTCACGCATTAACAAACTCTTTTTGTAAGCTAAAATGCATCGATTATATTTTCCAAGAATTGAAATGTTACCCCGAATGATTAAATAACATGATGGGCTTTGAAAATAGTCTCAATAAGGATTCAAATGATTTTGTCAGTTCACGTAAGGCCCCTCATGGTATCTTGGATCAAGATGGATGATGTTATAGTTTTTAGTCAGTAAGACCGTTTGACATAGCGTTCCATGTGAGCGGTGTCTCAGGTCATTTTTTATTTTTATTTTATTTTATTCAGCAATGGTAAGAGTTGTATTATTCATTCGAGTTACATTTTTTATTATTTTACACATTTAATACCCAAATCAAGAATGATAAAATGTGAAGTTTCGATGCAAGAAGAAAGGAAATCTATACATGTTTTGCACATAACCCGCATCCCGCAATCAATGAGATCACATCACCATTAGGAATTCAAGAAAAATAGTTGCAAGATTTGTCATACTTCCTCGCTTTCAATCGCCAACAAAGTTATGATGCAAATAAACCCATGTCTTGAGGATTTTTTGTTTTCAAAACAAATGGGGCATCTGCCCTAATTGCTTACATATTTTTCTTAAATGTTCTAAATCTATTTCAATAGAACCATCTGTGTAGACCCTGAAATCAACATATTCCATGAAACCACATCTCTTTTCTACCTTTCCCAAACACTCCATTTCTCTTCTAGATAAAATTTTTTTTGCATACATAATCTATTAAGGCATATTTTCCATCAACACATCTTGGAGAGAAAACAAAACTAACTCCACCTTTTCAAAATTTTCAATAACCATTCGAATCTTATTTTCCATATTACGAATATTCGAGGGGGAAATCCCCGAATAGTACAACTAAGGAAAACTATCATTAATTGTGGGGTTAGATTTACCCCTAAAAATGACATTTATAGAATGTTTCCAACGCCATTTTCAACAAACCAAAAACTGTTACAAAGCTTCCATTATGAAGGAAAGAGAAAAAGACAAATCTTGTAGAGGCATACATGGGATAGTAGGAAAGATGATGCAAGATCGTGAGCTCAAGACCAAACAAGTGGTTTCAACAGTGGCAAAGAGGATATTAACATGATTTCAAGTAAATAAGTCTTTATACTACTTTCAAGGAAATAAAGCATCTAAGTAAAAGAAACAAGATTACAGTGTACCAACAAGTCATAGAATCATCATCAAAATCAAAGTATGTAACCACCATGGTTACAAAGGATCATTACTAAAGGTGAACTAAAGAAATACAAAATAATGCAAGTTTCAGACTTTTCATTTTATAGTTTTATCAAACTTAGAGCTTTGTTTTTGTATCTAAAGAAAGCAAGTATTTGAAGTCATAAGGGTAAGCAAAGTGAAACATTCATTCTTCATCTATCCTCAAGTAAAGAACCCCATCTCAAGTTACATAACCAAGTTCAGAGTTCAAAGAATATGCAATTATAGGTTACAAAAGATCAACCCAAAAGTGAACTTCTTTAGTTGAGGAAGAAGGAGAAAATAGAAAGGAAAGTGAAGGCAACTATCAAGTGTAACCACTCTTCCAGTTCTAAAGGATAAGTAAAGGAAAGTTTTACATTAGAACAAAGCTCCGAATAGAGGAATTGTAAATGATATCATCTCAGTTACTCAAAGAAAACATGAGATTGCAGAACTACAAGAAGATAACATGCAAACTAGAACTCCTATCTATGAACAAAATAGTGAAAATGAAATATGTAAAGTTTTTGTAGCTTAAGAGGATGAATCTAGAAATGAGAAATTGTAGAAATAGAAAAAAAGATCCACATCTCTTCATTTCAGAACATTAGAAGTTGGTTTAAGCATTTAAAATAAGCAGAGATCACAAATCTCAAACACAAGATTCAAACTCAGTGATTACATGGCTAAATAGAAGGAAGTACAGAGCTCTAAAAGAAACTATGTGAAGTGGTTTTCAACCCAGTTATCCAAGTTAAGATTTTGAAATTGAAATTTGAGATCATACAGGTACAGATGAAGGAAATCATTCAGATTCTTTCCACACATTATTAAAAATATTTGTTACAGGGGTTCCAAAATTTCAAAATGAGCACAAGGTTTGATTAAGAACTTACCGGTTGGAGTCGAAGTGAGAAAACCCACCAGCAATGGTTAGATCAGGACTAAAATGAAGGACCCAAAATAGGTTTTGGCTCAGAGACCAAGGTTGCCTCAGAAATCACATGGAAAATGAAAGAAAAGAAATGATCATCAGTGTTTTGAAGCTGAAATAGCAGTGATAAATCAATAGTGATACTCAGGAGGTCCAAACTTACCTTATCTCATCAAACAAGTGTGATAGTTACATAGTCCCAAGCTCGAAGGACTTCAACGATGGTGGCCAAGAAAGAGGACAGAGACCTTTTTGAGGAAAATCCGAGCTCTAAGATAAATACAACTGGTGAAGAACTGACTGAATCTTGCTCAAAAAGTTCAAACAGAGTGAAAGACAAAAGATACATGCATAACGGCTTCACAAAGCCATTTAACTAAGCTCGAACCCATAAAATGGTGACCGCCTCGAGGAGAACCAAGAAGGTAGCTCGCATAACTTCCAAGAAATATTCTAACAGAGAGATCACAATGAAGAAAGAAACTCAGACCACATAAAATCTTCTACAGAGGTAGAACGATGAGATAACTCTGAGCTCGAAACAATTAAAATGGCAGCCTTTAAACCCTGTAGAAAGTTCAAGAACTGACAGAGAAGTGATCATAGAAATACGAAGGAATCGAGACCTACAGGATCCTCACAGAGCTCAAAAGAAACAGAGACTCAAACACCAAAGAATAGCACAGTCCCGAGTTCCAAGAGATCAATCACGGCGGCAAACGCACAAACCGCTTTTCTCAAAAAACTTGAATAGAGTAGAAATGAAAAAGATACAGATTCACTCAAATGCGGAGAGCCATTATGTAGAGGGGCCAAGCTCAAGGAGTTCACAACAATGGCGTCAACAAAAATTTGGCCAAGGCTTTGCCCAAAACTAAAAAACCAAATGAAATGATCATTAGGGTCGAGTTACCATTTACTATGCAAACAAGAGAGGCAAGTCAATAGAACTCAACCACATTCAGATGATCAATGTTCAGAGATTAATCCGTGCGGGAATCAAAGGCTGAGAAAAATTCAACAAATTTCAAAGAAAACCACCAGGATCATTTTTCCACCAACCAAATTGAATGCAAACCAGAAACCCTAACCACAAGTCAAGAATCGACGGCACCATATCAAATAGCATAGTGATTGACAGTTCGAGATCGATACCAATTTTCAAAGCAAACTCGACCCAAGTTGGATGCCACCAACAATTCAAATTGAAGGGGCAAGTCATCATGGAGAGGGGGCCTCCCCATGTATTTTAAAATAATTACATTGACTTATCAAAAGGGATTCCAAATTATAGTCAAACACCATGATGGAATGCCAACAACAATGATCACTCAAAAGGTATGGTTTAACCTATAGTCATCAAGTACCATTCAAAATACAAAAGCCAACAAACTATATAATACAATGATAACCAAAGGGTGGCTGAACTTATAATATACCATGTGCTATACAAAGGTGGCCAAATGTAATATGGTGCCCCTTTTACAAAGTGCACCTTGTCATGTGTTTAAACCATAGTAATTTTCTAAGTCCACAAGAGTGGCCAAACCATGGTGAGACTATTACTGAACTACAAAGGTGGTCCCCACTATTGAAGGGGTTGGAGATGATTATAGTGTGTTATCCATGTGATCACTAGAGGATAAGGAATGTCAACATCAGAACTTGAGCTTGGAGGTGGTCCCCATTAAGTGGATTTTTGGATGAATTATTTTTGCAAGTATTGCAAATATTATATTTTTGATTTTACTCAATGCACATGAGTATTTTTGCATGCCTTCACAAAAGGACAGATCAGCAAGAGGAAAAAATTTACATGCACTAGGAGGAGACTTTCTTATCAAACAAGATTTATTATTAGCAAATTATTCGTGCCTATACTTTTCTTAAAAATAGAACAGTCAACTTTAGTTTGATTGTATGTAATCAAAGGCTATTAATGCCTCCATGTACTAGTTTGCTTTATTTTATTCCTTTATCTATTATTAAATAAAGGATAAAAATAGGATGCATGGGTGAGTACAAGCCTTAGACTATTTTTAGGAAGGGGGTGAATTTTTTTGCTATATACTGTGTGCTTTGGTGAAGCACAAAGGAGGAATTTTTGGATAAAGGAGTACTGAAGCAATTTTTTCTAGTTTTGCCTTCTTAGTGTGAAGTATTTTCATCCTTTCCAATTATTTACAACTTGGTGTATGTTTTTATTAGTCTTGTGAATTAAAATTTCTGAACAATCATCTTACCCTTCTGTAATTTCAGTATTTTTTACATAATTTTAATGTGCATGTTAACTTATCAATGTTGTTGTGATATTTTCCCTTAGTACAAAAAGTGTTTAACCTTAATTATTCTGTATAAAATTGTTGGTTCGTGGATCAAGAATCCTTCCCATATCAATTGTGCATATACTCAGTCAGATCCCTCATATAAATTTGGTGTATCACTTTAGTTTTAATTCATTTTTTAAAGCCATCTTTTACCCTTAAACCCTAGAAACCAATTTAGGATACATCAATAAGGAACCGGTCTTGATATCGGAGACTCATCTCAAAATAGGTATACCCACAAACCTGAGGTGTTTCCATTGTATCTATGAAAGGGATAGATAAAATTTGTAATCTTAGAACACATGTAGCCATCTCTCTACAGGGTGCACTTTCGAGAGATAACACCACATCTTTCTCTCAATACAATACCCAAATCTTTTTGGAGCTATGCTCAACAAAATCTCCTAAATTCATACTTGAACTCACACACATCTACAATGATATGTCTCACCTATAAAAAGTACATCAATAGGTAACTGATTAATCATTTCTACAATATTGTGGCTACTAAAACAATGGGCCAACACCGCCCCATAAACATATGGGTTGAAAATCCCTCCCATATGTGAAGAGCATGTTTCCCCATATATCGGGCAGTTTCTTGAACCCCAACAAGAAAACTAGGGAGAGTATACAATAATTTTAGTGTACAGTCTTCAACACTTCCACACATGAAAACATGATCCACAACATAAAAATCTCCCACTTGGAGACTATTTTTCCTCCAATAAATCTTCTAAACCCTTTATTATCATCCATGAAGACAAAGTAAAGATAATCACAACTTCAGTTTTTCCCTTGTGACCACTTTGGTCATCATGTCTATAGGATTTTGACTAGTATGAATCTTCTCCAGCTTTAAATTATCTTCCTCCAAAGCATTCCTAATGAAATGATACCTTAACTATATATGCTTTGTCCTAGAGTGGAAAGAATAGTTATTGACTAGGTGTATAACACTCTGACTATCACTATATGGCTTCCCTTTCTATTTCTTATGCCCCAACTCATAAAGCAATTGTTGTAACCAAATCATCTCTTTTCTTGCCTTTGTATCAAAAACATACTTAGCTTATGTGGTTGAAAAAGACACTAGCTTCGTATTCGTGAAATACGGCTCACTTTTGTCCCACCTATTGTGAAACTATAACTTGTCATGTTCCTCCCGTTGTCTACATCTCCAGCCATTTATAAATCTACATAACCACACAAAGCAGTGTGTGATCCATTGTAGCAAAAATTGTCCCCATCGTCCCTCTCAAGTAACGAAGGATCCAATTTACTTCCTATAAGTGATCTTTACCCATATCACTCATAAATCTACTAACTGCTCTCACTACATGAGAAATATCAGGCCTAGTACACACCATGGCATACATAAAACTGCCAACCGCTGACGAGTAAGGTACCTTAGACATTTGGTTTCTCTCCTACTCTATTTTGGTAAAAAAATCGTTTGATTACTTGAAATGGTCTACCAAAGGATTCCCAACTAGTTTATCATCCTACATATCAAACCTCTCCAATACCTTATTAATTTACTCTTCCCGAGATAAAGTCAATTCCATTCCTTCCTATCCCTAGATATCCTCATACCAAGGATTTATTTCACTTCCCAAACTCCTTCATAGAAAAGGAGTCATTTTTATCCAAATAACCCTCCCGACTATTTGGATGACTTTTACTCTCACTCTGGCACTGATGCTTCACATTTCAGGTTGTGCGCCCACAAGATTTCTCATTTGGCAATTTTTCATAGGTTGTGGTCCTTCCAAACTCTCCCTGTGGATTGCAATTCTTCCATGTGGCCCTCTACAGATGCCTTCCAAACTGGTTAAGTCCTGGACATCCCGTCACATGCCCTCTTTCATTTCTAACATCACGCATCCTTCCTCAATTAGATATTTGTGCTCCACTTCCGTACTCTCCTTTCACATCTTGCTACCCTTCCCATTTCCCCTATTTCATCATCTTCCTCCTACGCGCTGACTTTCTTCTCTTCCTCCCATGCACATGTCTTCTTTTATGTCCCGTCATACCCTATGTACGAGCATCCTCTTTGATTTCCCCTCTCGCACTTGAATCTTTCCATGTGCCCTTCTTCCTTGTCGCCTTCTTTCCATGCACCCTTGCACACCTTATTATTTATTCCTCGCATTCTGCTCTCTTCCATTTTCCATCTTCCATCTAGCAGGAAAGTGTTTAATCGAGGCTTGAATCATCTAAGTAGGAAGAAGGCCAAGGAAGCCTCCATGTGTCTCATCAGTGTAACTTCAAAGGTAAGTCCAAAATGGGGTCCCCAAATAAGCACATGATCTCCATGTGTCAAAGGCATAAGAAAGTTACATCGGTTGTTGAATAGTTGAAGCAAAGCAACATAGCCAGTAGAAGGCACCATGTGTCTCATCGGCACAACTTTGAATGTAAGACCAAAAAGGCAGTCCTAAACGAGTGTAGGCTTGCCACATGGTCAAAGCTTGAAAATGTTGAAATGACCATTGAAAATTCTAAGTATAAAAGGGCCAGCGGAAGCCTCCATGTGTTATCTTGGCACAACTTCAAACGTAAGTCCAAAGTGGGGTCCCCAAATGAGCACAGGGATCTCCATGTGTCTAGAGTCTAAAAAATTTGCACGGCCATAGAAAATTCTCGAGAGTCGCGAGAAGACACCACGTGTCACCAACGCAACTTCAAAGGAAAAATCCAATGGAAGTCTCCAAACAAGCACAAAGCCTCCACGTGTCTAGGGTCCAACATAATCACTCCTAAGTAGGAGGGACTTAGCCACAAACAAAGAAAGTAAAGTAGGCCTGTGGATGATGTCAAGTGTCCAATCGACGTAGGTTCAAGAGTTAAAGGATGGGGTGAAATATTAAGACGTGTGGGCCTACCACGTGGATCTCGTATGGATATACTCTTTTGAATATTGTGATCCCGAGTTAAATGCCCGACCTCGATCTTTAGATAGCCAAATCTTTTAGCTGAGAACTCGGATTTGAGTGAGAGAGGGATATTTGGAAAGCTCCTAACATCTGCTACTCACCTACCATCATAATGAAAAAGTACACCCACCATTTTTAGGGTTTCAGGTTTCTCACCCACCGCCATAATGAAGTATGGGCCTCCTTTCTTTCCTAGCAAGGAACAACACATGGGGGCATGTGTTTTATGGTGGAACTCATCATGGTTAGAGTAGGTGAGGTCAATGCACTTTCTTGGGTGGTTGAAGTAGGATTCGAATTCTTCCCTCCTTTCTCTCTCATTCTTCCTATATATTTTAAAGAAGGGGCATTTTTCTAAAAGTTGGCCATTCTTCTCTCCTGTCCCCTCCCTCTCCTTATCCCTTGCTAGGGTCAAATGTGGAGCTTAAGCCTCCTCTCTTGGCTTTGTAATGGTGTTTTCTTATCTCTTACCCACTGATGATGTACTGTGTCAACTCATGGAGCAATAAAACATGTTTTGTGATGCATTTTGTCCATCCTTTCTTATTTTATTATCTCTTCTTTCATCTCATCGTTGCAGGGTATACTATGTATATCTCTGATGTCTATTACAGTTTTGGGATATGTGTTTAACGGGTTGAAGTGGTGTTCCATGTGAAATGTATCTTTGGTCTATGATGCATCTATCCATCCTCTCCGTTGCTCACCTCTCTCCACTTTAGGTAGCTGAGATTGTGATCAACAACATCCTTCTTTGGTGTATCACCGCTTTAGTGTAGGATTTTTTTTCATGCACTCTCTCTCCCTAGTCCCTCGGAAGGTTAGATTAGGATTAGATAGTTTTCCTGCATCAGAGTAGATTGTGGCAGGTAGTTTAGGAGTAGGAACTAGCCTTCTCTGGAGGATCATCTCAAGTTCACAAGTCCCATAGCTTAAGAGATGATCTAATGTTGTGTAGATTACATTGGATGCCACACTCAAATCTGAGGCCATTTGGGGGGTGTTGTAATTTCGCACCAAAATCAATTAGCTGTTTCTTGAGTAATTTTTTTTGCTACATGTCTTTACCTACAACTAACATGTCATCCACATATAAGAATAGGATAATATAACTGCCATCCTGAAATTTGTTTATATACACAAAATGATCAGAATGGCATGTAATATAACCTTTCTCCATTATGAAGATATCAAATTTCTTATACCATTTTTGTGGAGCGTGTTTGATGCTATAAAATCTCTTCTTCATTTTGCACATAATCTCCTCTTTACCTTTGACCTCATTACCCTTTGGCTACTACATATATAGATCCTCCTCCAAATCACAATGAAGGAATGCAGTCTTTACGTCTAGCTTCTCTAAGTGCAAGTCTTCTGCTGCCACTATTCCAAGAAAAATTCTAATAGAATTCATTTTTACCATAGGAGATAAAATCTCATCAAAATCTATACCTTTTTCTATGTAAACCCCTTGACCACCAACCGGGCCTTGTATATTTTTTCACCTCCTTCTTCCTCTTTAAATCCCTACACCCACTTGTTATGTAATGATATTTTTCCTTTGGGTAGCTTCACCAAATCCCAATTTTGGTTCTCCATGAGATACTTGTGTTCCTCATCCATGGCTTACTCCCACTTCTTCCCCGAATCTATTTGTATTTCCTCATCAATACTCTCTAGCTCTCCACCAAAAGTGAGTAATAAATAATAAAGAAATGGAATTTGTTTTTCATATGCTCTTCTTTCCTTAGAAGGCCTCTTCAATATAGGAGTTTGGGATTCCTATTGAGTAGGTTCTTGAATTGATTCATGTGTTATTTTCCCATCTGGATGATCCTCTACCACTAAATATTATTTCTAGGATTCTTCCCTCTTTTCCCGAAATTATTGTTGATACATAAATTTCTTATTAAAGACACATCCCTAGATCTAATGATTTTATTCTCCTTAATACTCCAACATTTATATCTAAATTCATCACCACCATAACCAATGAAAGTACATTTTTCTTATTTAGCCTCTTGTTAATCAGAGTTTCCTGCTTCCTATCTAGATTAGTATGATAAAAATCAATAAACACCAAACAACCTCAAACATACAAGGGATTAGTACCTTGGAGATGGTGATGACTTATGCGGGTGCTAAGTGGACGATGAGTTCTTCACTGTGATCTTAGCAAACTTGCAACTCACATACACTAGAGAAAATGGCTTTAGATAATTTCATGCGGGGGTAGCCCGACGGAGTAGATCTGAGAAGTATTCACTTCCTCAATGGTTTTCAACCTGCATGTTCACAAGATAAAAATAAATTACAAGCAATAGATGAAATGTAAAAAAATAGAGAAATGCAATATACCAAATAATTGAAATGAGGAAAATAACTAGGTTGTATTCTGATATGGCGATGAAACGATCATCTAGATGGCATTATTAGAGTAGCATGGGGATGATGGCATATTTTTTCCTTCAAACACTTCAAAATTTTCTTCAAACTTCATATATAATTTTCCAAGAATTTTCCCACCTTCAAGCTTCAAAAATATGTTTCTAAATTTTTGTATTATCCTTAAGAGGGGGAAAAGGGTTATATTTAGATCTTGAATATGGGTTAAATTTGAGGTTAACAAGTAACCGAGGTTTACAAAAATAGCGTTTCTTAATGGGACACAATTAGGATTTTATTTTATTGAGGGGCTCATGATTTGAAAAAAATAAAGGATGTGATATTGAGTGGGAACATGATTGGAAATGTTAGGTGTACTAGTGAATCCCACGTGGATTACTTTACACTATTGAATATTTGAATGAGATGTCGGATTTTGATGCATTTGGGGTTTAATTATTAAATTCATAGGTGGGGTTCATGAATTCAATAATTTTGGGGGATTGATTATTAGGTGAGGTGTTAGATTTGATTTGATTGAATTGAGTTTGATTAAGTGGGGAACATGTGGGGTTCTTGATTTATACAGTGGGTGTAATAGTGGATGAGTGTGACCTAATTGGCATATTTGGATAACGAGTTTTAAGGGTTCAATTAATCAATTAAAATTGATTATTTAAATATGTTATTTTGGTGGGAGACAAGATTCACATGGATAAACCTGTTGAGAGAGGGAGAAAACACAAGGTGATACCAAAATTTGGTGTCTACATTTGCCCATTTTTTTGAGTGGTTTTCGATAGTAAGCCATGAGACAAGAGAATGGTTGGATGAAATCATGTATCCAAAAATTGGTCAAGAATGGATAAAAATATGACCAAAGGAAAGATGCCCCAGGAGAAAAAGGATCACAATAACAATGAACAATATGGCGGTGTTTCTAATATCACATTGGTAGAGCATAATTTTAGTCTAAATGGAGATGGGCGACAATGTTCTCGCATACCGGTGAGTGGGTGAATACCATTGTAGTATGTAAACCATGATGACCAATGGGTCATGGGAGAACATAAGAATATGCACAACTGAATGTGAAAAGTATGAGAAATCCTTCATAAACGAGGAATTGAGTGAAAAATCATGCATCCACAAAAGGAATGAGGATGAAGATAGTGATGCCCCTACACTGGGAACAAAAGAGACAAAGTGGAAGATGAATGTGTAAATAAAATTCCCCAAAGGGGAAAGTGTATGGGCACAAAGGCGGACATGAAGAACTAATTGGATAGAAGTGTGAGATAAATGCCACTAATTGGATAGAAGTGTGAGATAAATGCCCCAAAAGGGTGATAAATATGGTGATGAAAACATGTTTCATAAGAGAGCATCGTAGGTGACTGTAGATGAGTAGGCGAGGAAAAGAGAAAGCACTCTCACTTCTTCGTCAAATAGGATGAGGAGTCAAGCTACTTTTGCAATAGAAAAATAATAGAGCAATCAATTGTGAAAGAGAATAAAATTGGATAGGTGATGACTGTTATGGTATCCTCCAAGAAAAAAATGTCAAAGGAAGATGCGATAAGGGATATATGTGATGATGTCTCTTTGAGAGGGTTGAAAAGGATGGAAGAGATGACACTTCTCCCGAAAGAAGGAAAGATAAATTTTATAGAGAGGAGCAAGTAGACATTGAATGGAATAGAGAGGTTGTGGTGGAGGAGGAGAAAAAAAGGAATGAAAGAGGGTAAAGGGGATGAGGTGTAATAGGACGGAGAAACCATCGTCTTCCAAAAATGAGGAGTGTGAACCGTGCTTGATTGTGATGGAAAGAAGAGGAAGAGAATAATAGAGAAGGACGATAAGAAATGAAAATAGAGAGGGAATGATGGAACTGGAGAAAAATAAAATAGAGAAAGAGAATAAGAGAATAAATTGATGAGGAAGGACAAACAAGAAGGAGAAGACTAGATTAGAGAAGAGGGAAGGGATGTGCCATAAGAAAGAAGCAACATATATAATAAAGAGGCAAGATGGCAGAAAAAAAAATGATGAAGGAAAAATAAGGAGAGGAAAAGAAAATGATAGAAAAGATGGTGAAGGAGTAAAGAAATGGAAAAGGGAAAGAGAAGAGAAAAGGAGGTAGAGTAGAGGGTGAAAACGGAAGAGAGATGTGTAATATGAAAGTAGTGGAAACCAAGAAATAGACAATATGTAGAAGATGATGGAGAGAAATGGTAGAAAATGGAGGGTGATGAGTTATAGGAGAAATGTATGGCAGAAAAAGAAATTACAAAGTGGAGATAAATAAGTAAACTACAAAGGTGCGGGAGGGAATAATTGATTATGAGAAGAGTAAAAAAATTCAAAGGATGGAAGATGGAAAAGAACATAGGAGATAGGGATAATAGAGGAAGAAAGAAATGATGAAGGAAAAAACAAGAAGAGGACAAGAAAATGACAGAGTAGAGGGTGAAAGTAGAAAAAAGCAAGGAGATAAAAATGAAGAAAGGTGATAGGGATGAAGGGAGAGAAATAGTGGAACACGAAGAGATGATAGAGCTAAGAAAAGGAAGAGGTGGATATGAGAGAAGGATGATAGGAGAGATAAACAAGAAGATGAGATGAGAGTAGGGGGTAAAATCAGGAAAAAGGGAGAGAAGGATGGAAGGGGATGAGGAAGATTAAGAAGTTAAAGAAGATGAAAGAGGAGTTATAAGAGAGATAAAACAATTAGGGACCAAGAAGATGTGGAGAAAAGTGAAGAGAGGAAAAGAAACTGGTACATAATGATTGAAAAGGTGGGGGTGGGAAAGAAAGGAGATTTTGTAGTGGGAAGGTGAAAATGATAGGGAAAGAAGAGATGATAGAGCGAATATGGGGAGAAAATTGAAACAACCATAGTGTCATGAGGAATACCTAAGAAAATAACATAAAATAGACAACATGGAAATGCATGTGGAGGGTGAGATGATAAAAAAGGTGGGATAACACTAGTTAACTAGGTTATCAATGGGGAAGTAAGAAGGAAGCGTGAGGGAAAAAGGGGATGAAAATGATATAGAGGAAGTCAAAGAAAACCAGGGGTAGAAAGGAGGAGAGGACAACAAAGAAAATGATGCAGAAGGGAGGAAACCAAAATGGGAGATATGCAGTGGAGAGTGAGTAGTATAAGGAATGTAAAGAGAAGTTGGAAGGGAGGAATGATACAGATTGGAAGAGATGCAGAGATGCATGAAATGAGGATAAGTTGATGATGAAAAAATAGAGAAAGGGTGTATGATGAAGATAGTAGAGATATTGAAGAAGGTGAAGGGAAGATGGAAAAGTAGGGAAGAATAGAAGAGGTAATTCCAATGAAGGGATGTTAGGAGAAGTCCAATTATAATCGTTGGTGGGGATGGCCGAGGATGAAGTGGTGGTGAGGAAAATGGGAATAGATGATGTAGAAAGTGACACCAATGAAGGGATGTTAGGAGAAGTCCCCCGATAATGATCAGAGGGCATCGAGGAAAAAAGCAAGGAAGAGAAAATGGAGAAGGTCAAATGGAGTGAATAGGGACGTGTAAAATGGGGATGAATGAAGTTTAAAATAAGTCCACTGATAATTATTAACATGGAAATAGAAGTTGATAATGAAGGCTTGTTGAGAGGATAACCCATAACAATGGCATGTAAATATGAGGGTAGCTATGTAGCACAAAGATGGATAGTGATTTGTGCAGAGATGAGGATGAGGAGAGGATGTCGTGGATGAGGATGTGGATGAGGATGAATGAGGTAAAGATGATGAAATGAGAAAAAGTAAGAAATGGTATGAAGTGGTTAAGTTAGATTTCCAAACGAGGGATGATAGATATGATAATTGGGAAAATTGAATATAGTTTGTGGAAGGAAGAAAGAAGGGGTAATAGGATGTGTTTATGGGAAATGAAGAGAAAATGTGGATGGTGTGAATGTGGAGTGATGGGGAAAGGAAAGATGACGGATCATTGTTAAGAGGAACATTTAAGTAAGATTTTGATGCCACAAGAGTGGTTAAGTAGGATCACCAAGCCGAAGAAGAAGAAGAATGATAAAAATAAGTGGATGATTGACAAGGTGTAGACACTAAAATTAGGTCACACTCCCCTTTGGTCCTTCGACAAATAAGCACCCTTCATCACATTCACCTAGCCATGGCCCTCTTCACCTCACTAATATTAATTTAATTAATCTAATTAAATTAATTCATTATCCTCACCATATTTATTATTTAAATATCTTAATTTAAATAATATCCACACATACACTTCACCTAGACACCTCATCAAGCCAACTCACCTTAAGACCTATTCTTAGTAAGTTGTCATAACTATCTAAGACTTACCCAAACCCTAAAAATCAATTCCTACATTCTCTCTAACCACATTCCCACATGCTCACAAGAAGCTTCCAGTTTAATTCGTGGGTTAATGACACGAGATCCGAACCGTCATTTGGTTAGCTTCTAACCACCGTCGGTTACCCTTTTAACCCCGAAACAATGTTATTTTGAAGGTTGGCAAAGATTGGAAAAAGTGAGCAAACATTGAGATCTTCTTGAGAGATATCGCATCTTCTGAGATTGAATTCTAGCGAGAACACACATACAAGGAAGTATATCATGCATTTTCTCCTGCACAGCCACCCCAGCAATGATCTGATCTAACCAAGCAAAGAGGAATGCACATGCAGCCCATGCAGAAGCTCTCCTACGATTGGTGATCACCTGCAACCTTCAACCTCTTACTAGCACCTCTATCCCTCACTCATAGGTGTCCAGGACTAGAATCCAAGTAAGTAAAACATTATACTTCTCTAGTTCATTTCGTTTCATCATTATATTATCACCTATTGTTTACCTAGCCACCCATTGACCTCCTTCAACATTCTCCCTCCATATACCCATTAAAAACCTCACTAAATCCTACCCAAATCACCCAATACCTCATCCCGACCAACCAAAGTCCTTTGTGTAATCACAAAGGAGGCCCCAAAACTCATTCTGTGGCATTCCCAATTTTCCATAGTAACCAACACCGGTTAAACCTAACCGTCGTCGGTCACCATTAACTGGAATCGGTCTCTGTATTTTCCCATATAGCTTAGAATAGTGACCTATCCACCTAATTCCACCCCACCCTTATGCACCTATGATCTACCTGAGATTTCTGTCAGACCTACAGAGAACCAGAACCAATTATTTGACCTTTAGATCCTACTCTAGCCTAGCCTGTTAGATTAGATATTTCTTATTATGTTTTAAGTGAGATACCTAAATCATTTTGAATTACAATAGGATTTACTTTATTAT
The DNA here is from genome assembly GCA_018340775.1 of Taxus wallichiana var. yunnanensis. NCBI lineage: Eukaryota > Viridiplantae > Streptophyta > Pinopsida > Cupressales > Taxaceae > Taxus > Taxus wallichiana. Next base: position 727,261,022 of record CM031243.1, on the reverse strand, counting down.
TTGCATTAAATTTTTAAAATAGTGGAATGACAACCGTTTAGGAAGTATCACACTTCTCGGATCTAGCACACGCTAGGCAGTTCACTACATATATTGTTTAACTCTTTCTGGTGATCTTGATTTTCATTACGGTAGTTCCTCCTAGCCAAAAGGAAGCTCTCATGATCAGCTGTGGATCCATAAGTCATGCGTGTGCAACAACCCCTCAACCAACATTTGAATAGGTATTCCTCCTATGCCCATTACCCTATCTATTTTTTCAATACTTCAAACAAATGTCTAAGAATCAGGTGAAACATTTTGGCATGCCCAGCAGGACCCATCTGGGGTTCCTTGAATTTTATTCATTCTTAGGAAAAGTTGTGTGTTTGTTTCACTTCTAAAAAGCATACACATTAATTTTCTTCTTTGGTAACCTACCTTTTCTTTCTATTTGCTCTAAAAGAAACCTTTCTTTTGGTGTAATTAAAAAGAACCATTTCTTCATGTTTTTTGCATTGTAGTGAAAGAGCATCCCTCTTCCTATTCATCTTTTTGTGTCATCCAACTTCACACTTTGATTTAGGCTTAAAAATAAGTGCATTGCATTCTTATTTATCACATTAACTCACATTAAGTGCGGGCAATGTATACACTGGAAGTCATGACTAGCTGATGGTTGACAAACAAACTGTAGAAAACACTTTCTTTCTCTTTCTCTTTCTCTCTCTCTGAGTCTTACCAAACCTCACAAAAATTGAAAAAACACACATTATTAAACAACATCTTACTTGGAAGAAGTTGTAGGTGATCATACGATACCACGATAAGGGGCACCTGACTCATTTGCTTTGTTGAGTCATACTTTAGAGCGAAGCCCGCCCCCCCCATAACATACCTGAAACCTCACCTTTTAGATCTCCTTCTTTGTAGGAATCCATCCTCACCAAAAAACTCTATTTCACATTTCATGTATCAGTCCTTAAATAACATAAGCTGAACAAACATAATAGAAAAGGCACTCCTAGGATCGCATTTTTCTTGGTGTTTCTACTTGGCTTGTGTTTTGAGGTGAGAGATCATGTTATTCATTTTTCTTGTTCATCTTTACACACTCCTCATCACAACTGGTGTATTCCGGCTTCACCTAAGTGTGCCGAGACCATATTCTCATCATTCTCATAATTAAGGTCTCGATTCTCGCATCAATTTTTAATTCACAACCACTATTCTTTCATTATTGTTTCAATTTCACAAGGACCGGTGTCGGTCCAATGACTGTCGTCGGTTACCCTCTGACCATCATTGGTTATACACAACTGGCGTCGGTTCCAAGTCCCTTTCTTAACCTACCCAAAAGGACATTTTATTCATCTTCTTCCACTTTTCACAGTCCCTATCACTACCATCATTTCCAGTGATGTTATAAAACCCCATCAGATTTGGCATACCTATAAGATTGGACCTTCTACCTTGTTTTTCACTCACTGTCCATTTTCTACATTGACCAACATCGGCTACCCCTGACCGGCGTCAGTTTTCCCTAACTAGCATCGGTTAGCCTGTTTCACTTCCCAACCAACATTTTGTACCTAATACACTTTTTACCATCAGATTCACCTGTTCCTTTTTTTTTTCTATCATTTACAGAGAAACAACCTTACCTAATCAGTACTAGTTCGCATGGTGCTGACCCGAAAATAAGCAAGCGCAATCATATTTCATGCCGGTTAGTTACTCCCACCTAGTCCTTCACCACCTTCCATTTTATCACCAGTCATGGATCCCATCCAGCCTATCACTATTTCCACCGAAGATGAGGAGTTTGCACGACTTCGTGACCAAAACCCTGCCGCTTTATAGATTAACCTTTCCCATTCTTCTACTCTAGATTCCTCGGCCGTCGAGTTGATATACGACATGCCCATATATATCCCCAAATCTCACTCCCACTCTTGTATCGGCCCCATCTGGCTCAATGTTTCCCACATCTACTTTACCCCCAGTCGCTTTGCAACTTGGTCCTATACCTGCTATGACTGCCATGTCTACCACCTCCATGGCACTTGCCACATCCACCATACCCTTGAAAACTACCTAAAACACAACCTTATCCACCCCTAATGTCTCGCACATACCCATAGCTACACTACCACCTCCAGTGTCGGTGACCCCTACCCCTTTTTAGAACATGGTCCTTTCCATTCCACAATCATTAGCCCCCATTGCCACTAGGGTTACCACGAACCTTCCACCTCCATATACATATTATCAGCAACCTCCCGTTTCATCCATTATTCACTCTAGGTACGTACCTCTTGTTTCTCTACCTTCTTCCCAATCAACCTACATGGCAGCACCATATACTAGAGTGCCACCCCCATTATATGCCCAAAACCAACCCTCTCATGCTACAGGAGGCCCCAATCATCGCAACCTACCAACGACCTAATCAAATTGATGTTGGACAAGATGTAGACATTGGAGGCATCGGTTTCCGGCTCAGCAACACTCTCACATATGACGAGATTTGCAACGAGCCCATCCACCCATCCATTCCTATCCGCCCATACCCCATGCATTAGGAAATGCCTAAATTCAATCGCTTCAATAGCAAAGAAGACCCACAACAACATTTGCATTCATTCAAACACAGGTGTTATCTGATCGCTCACGATGATGCCTTGCTCTTAAGAACCTTTCCCATGTCCCTCACTGGACCTGCATTAGATTGGTATAGTGGGTTACCTAGACACTCTATATTCTCATTCAATCAAGTAGCCCAAGCCTTCTTGGATCATTTCTCTATCAATATTGTCAAGAAGGTTACCATGACCGACCTATACTCCATGCATCAATATGAGGATGAATCTATCACAGATTTTGTCACTCGTTGGCTTAGCCTAAACAATCAACTCACCTTCCAACTGATGCAAACAAAACTCATCGAGCTCTTCACATAGGCTTGTGATAGACATATCTCACCGACCTTGCAAGTCCAAATTTTCTAAAAATTTGATGAAGCATTCACTATGGCACGAAAGTTAGAGATTCACGCCATCGAAGAGAAGAAAATCCAATTATGCAATAAGAATTTGGTATTCAAGTCAAATGATACCTCTTCTTCTTCCAAACGACAAAACAATTATTCAAAAGCTAAGGGCACCGCCAACATAGTGGTACTCAAGGCCGGCCCCGCCCATCCGTCAAATCAGGATACCCCCTCATATAATCTCTCACCCGTCTAGACTTTTCAATTCAGACGAGAACAGTGGAAATACACCCCAATTGGGGAACCTTACTCTTCTGTCTTATAAATCTTCTCAAAGCCGGAGCCATCACCCTTCCACCTATAAAACCACACACTGGTTTTGACCCTACTTGCCCATGCCTACATGGTATAAATAACATGACTTCTGTAACTATCATCGAGTAAAGGGTCATAGTGACGGTAATTGCATCACTTTCAAAAATATTGTCCAAGAAATGCTCGAGAAAGGCGAGTTAACCATGGATAATCCTAATGGACCTGCTAACCAAAACCTACACATCTTCAAGAAACCATTTCCCAACCATGCCCCTTTGTCTGATCAAACCGGTGAGACCTCAACTCATGATACCCATACCCGTGAGGTTCACGCTATTTTTACTGATGTACCTGTCACCTCCCAGTTACCCCATATTCCTTCCATAGAGGAAATCCTAGCCCAAAATCTTCCTTCCATGTTGGAATCCACCATACCTACTCCTCCACCTGCAGAGGAACACCTTTCATCTCCTTCATCACCTACGGAGGAGTCTTTCGCTAACATTGAGACCATTTCACCTTTGGCTTCTCCACTTAGAGAACCGGTACCCACAGTACCTCCTCCACTCACAGAGGAGCACCAATTACCCCCTCCATGCACAAAGGAGCACCCATAATCTCCTCCACCTATAGAGGAGTTCCCATCATCTCCTCTACCTTTCATAGACCCAGTTAAGATACCGTTTCCTCTAGGTGAGTATTCTCCATCAGCTACCCAAAATCTTGTAGACCTACTTTTGGCTCTCCAACCCACGGAAGTTGAAGCTAGTTAGTTTCCTATCTCTAAGACACATTTTATGGGAATTTCCATTAAGTCCTCATCAACTCCACCCACAGACGTGCCATTCTCACATTTTTCTAATCACTTAGATTATGTGGATAGAGCCTTATTATGGGGTGTCTTCTGCTTTTGGTCTTAACAAAGATGTAGATGTCACTTACTGATACTTCCACTATCTACCCAAAATTATTCCAACCAATCGAACCAAACACAACCACCTCTATCACAACTCCTTCCACGACACCCATCATAACTCCACATACACCCTTACCCATAACCCAAACTACATCTAAACCCAAACCCACACCTACAACATTTTCCTCGACTAAACCTATTACCACCTTAGGGGTCACCCCAACCACCAACCTTACTCATCCACCTATCAAACTGGATTTAGCTACATCCTCCAAAGTCAACACCACACCTACTTCGACACCCAAGCAAAAGCACCAAACCCATAGAACTCATACGCCTGCTGCGCTAATAACACCTTCACCTATCCTGTTTGTCTTAGGACCTCAGCTTCCCAACATGGTCAAGCAACCTTCACCCATCAATAAACTAAAAGCACAACAACCCATTCCTTCCTCACAAACCTCTAACCTACTCAGATGCCCAACATGACTTACACCCACACTTGCAACATTGCTACCACCTATACCTCCAATACCTTCAGCAATTCCTTCACTACCCACTACACTTCAATCTCTTTCCCTTACACCTCCTGCACAACCCGCATCCTCTACCTTCATAGCACCCCCATTATCCCCATGGGTAACTCATCCTCTTCCTCCATCTACCTTTCCTTCTCAACCTCGTACACCCATATCACCTTTACCCAAGAAGGTGCAACCCAAAAACAAAACTTCACTACCCCACAATAAGGTAATTAGAACAACCATACACCCTCCTGCCCATTCATCCACTATACCCACACCTAAACAAACATTACCGACACTCAAAACCACGCAAACAACCAAAACCATAGCTCGATCTGCTCCTCCTCTTCCAAAGACCATTCCTCAACAATCAACCGCACCTATACCCAAAATGACATTCACTTCCCATTACGATCCACTAGCAAGGTCTTATGCCAAAATTTTAACCAACCTCCTTGAGACTTATGTCGTCACATTACCGCCACTCAGACCTTACGACCCCCTCAAACCCAAGCCAAAAGGGTTTGATGACACCAAAATTTACACATACCATTGTGTACCAGAACACGATGTGGAAAACTATAAGGCCTTGAAAACCGTCCTTATCCATTTGTGTCCTCCAGAAGCCAACTTTAACGACGACGACCTTCTCGATGAGGACACTGATTCACCGACACCCATTCCCATACCACCCACTCAACAACCACAACCTCCACCCTCACAGATCCTACAGCCACCACCAAGATTTGAAATTAACATGGTTTGCATCATAGAACTTGCAATTCCCGAGTTCTTTGTGTTGGTCTCACGATTTGAATGTTTTATCCAACATTGTCGTTGGACTCAACCTTATAGTCCCTGTTTTGTTCTTATTCTTGTTTCGGTTTGAGATCTATAGTTCTGGTTTATGTTGGGTATTTGTGAAATAGTGATTGAGTACTGCGAGTGCACTGTGTATAGGTAAATGATGCTATTCCTGTCTCTATCCTTTTCTTTTAGTTGTTTTAGGTTCTAGTAACCCTTTTCGATTGGCTTAGTGTGTGCTTAGCTTGACTGATCTTTGAATTGAGCCAAGTTGATATTACTCTCAACTAGGTTAGTTGCTTTTGTTATTTTTTTTAAAATCGCTCGAAGAAATACCTTTATTCTTCAAGCGTCATGGTTGATCTTCATAATTTGATATCAATTCGTGTTCACCATTTGGAGATTGTTTTCTTTGGAATTCATCTTCTTTCCCTTGGTGACTGTTGTTTGTTTTGAGGAATGTAGCTGATCCTATGGAATGTCTTCTTTAGACGTTACTCACATTTCTTTTGGATAGTTTAAAATGTTAGAGGAAATACTCTTTTTCATACCTTGATTTTGTTTCACACATCTTGGAGGATACGAGATCTACTGGATCATTATTGAGGAAGTTTTCAAATCTTAAAATTGGGATGTTGGTTTTATGCGTAAGAAATTACCCTACGTTTTGCTCCGTAAAGATGTTTAAATTTCATTCTCCTGTGACTTAGAGGTTGGTGTGTTTGGAAACTCATTGGTTGACTAGTTTTTGTGATGCTCGTTGTGATACGACCTCCTTGCTGTCATTGTAGTAGAATGGTTACATGTTGACCAGAAAGGTTAAAGTCAACTTGTTGTTGATGACAGATCCTTTGGAAGCTATGTATCCTGTGTTGTGTTCTTGGGAATGATTGAGTAACCCTCCTGTAAGATTTATAATGGTTATGTTTGGTCTTGTCAAGTTTGTCCTTTTTCTTAAGACATTCTCTTGATTAGAAGAAAGTTTAATAGAAGGATTGTTAGGATAGGATGTGGCCCATACGGGGTCATTTGTGCGTTTCATCCCTTTTCCTTCCAATTTATTTATTCTGTGCTGACATAAAATTAACTGTTATAGGCACATCATCTTAATATTAATAAGTCATGTTGGTTTAGATATTCTCATGTCGATTGATTGTTCGGGATCTTCCAGTGGCATAGTGAATCCTTGGCTTGGTGAACTAACTTAAACAAATAGGGATAGATCATGTTTGAAATTAATTCTCTTCTTGTAATTGCTTTTGTTTCGAAATATTATCTTGTTAAAATGATGGTCATTATTGTGATATGGGTGGAATTCACCATGTTGTTTGTTAACTTCTCCTATGAGAAAATGATAATTAAATAGAGTTAGTGCCTCCCTTTTTATTCTGACGTTTTATGCTTTTGGACAACTCTTTAATTGCTCTTGTTTAGACTCTTGGATTATTTTTCATCATCAATGTGCTTTTCTTCCTTGAAAGCAGCTTAGATAACAACATATTGTCTTAATGTTATATCTTTTATCATGCTCGATTCTTGCGAATCGACATGTGCTAATAAATGTGCAGGAGGATTTCTTGAGTAGAAAAGAAAAGAAAAGAGAGAGAAAAAGAAACACGTGTAGAAAGTGGATTCCACCTTCTTAGGAAGCTGTTTTGTATTTAATGTTTTTCTTTTGCTTTAAAACATTGGTATGGAAATTGTGGAGACTATTTAGAAGGCATTGCGTTATAATTTTGTATTGTTCTCATGTAGGTTGTTATCGTTTGAAATTCAATTTGAGAAATATTATTGTCAATAAGATTAAATGAACTTGTTTCGACATGCGTATCCTTTGTTGAATTTTCACTTTTCAGAATATGATTTATCCTTGAATTGTCAACCTAATTATAATTATCTAAACTTGAATCAACTTACATCACTTTGGTTACCTTTGGTCATGTGTCGTTTGGTAGAGGACTATGTTTTGAATCTAGAAAAAAAAACAAGAGAAACAAATATACCTTGTGATCCCACGTAAACTAATCAACAATATCTTATTATGGTGAGTCCTTAGAATGGTCTTAAGGTGAAATCAATGATTAAATCTTGGAAGATAATAAAATTATAATAAATAGAAGGAACTTGATTAAGAAACTCTTCGATCTATCTTACCCGTTGAAAATGTAAACAATATACTTATGTCTATCTCTTCAAGTGAAGCCCAAGTGAAACCTTTAATAATTCTGGTTAGACTCTTGACCCCAATGAAATCTTATTAACAACTAATAAGATCTTAATGATGAATCCAATATTTAGACAGTCATGTACTGGAATAAAATAAAATTGACCGCTTGAAAAGATGAAACATATATGTTCAAAAGCACAACGTCGAAAATAGATTGATGAAGTTAAGATCCTTGAGAAATTAACTACCTCCTCACAAATGAATAAGTTAATCAAGTAAATGAAGTAACCTCTTGCCATCCAATAATTGGTTTACACTGTATATTAACATTAACAAGGTAGGAGAAAATTCTTCAAAGGAGACATGAACTTCAGATTCTCCTATCATGATTTCTCTGGGAAAAGTAAAGAATGTAAAAGCACTTACAACTAAAACATGATTCTAAAGAAACCTTCTATGGGAAAACCTTGTTGTAAAATTGCATACTTTAGATGAACCATTGTGTCCTAAGTGTGTGCTTTACAATTTTGGGCATTTCCTTGGTTTGTGGCACTAACATGGGGATTATGATACTAACTATGGCTATTTGGCCATTTATTTTTCTTGATTTTGGGTCTTCTCTTAAATTTGGAATTTTTACCGCCTTGCCAAGGCTTGTACTTTGCCACTTGGCACCTTGATTGGATTGTTGTGCTTGGTTCTATTGTCATGATGTGTGGAATAGGGTCATGGATGCACCATGAAATGGTTGGACCTATGGACCCTCTTCGTTGTATGGGGAGTACGCCCCAGGAGTTACGATAACTATCGGGTTGTTGAACCACGCGTTATTATGTCACTTGGGTTAGGAGTGTTCGAACTCTATGTGTCTTGGACCATAGGTCAACCGGCCTCCTTGAGGGAGGCATAAGAGACTTGAGGGAGGCATAAGAGTTTGAGGGAGGCATAAGAGACTTAAGGGAGGCATAAGAGTTTGAGGGAGGCATAAGAGACTTGAGGGAGGCATAAGAGACTTGAGGGAGGCTTATGATATTTGTCTGTATGGTTGATGTTTCGGGATATATGTTGAGTTATTGTGATGTTTTGGTATTGGTTTTTTGATATATGTGTTACTCATGCAGATGGATATGTGTTGTGATGTTGTGGTTATATCATTGATTCCCTTGTGGACACTTTGTACCTATAGCATGGTTTGGTGTTATGTGAATTTTCATTGATGCAAATTGAGGAAATGTCCGGTGGATTGTAGTAATCTTGTTTTGGTTAAGAATTTTAATATGTCGAGTCATTGATGTGTGACGAGTACTATGTTATGTGGATCAGTGCCTATTCTATTCCATATTTGGGTAACCTTTTGTGGTGTAATACAATCTTGAAGTATATACTGTGTGCTTGTGAATCAGAGTGTCTTGTGAACTGATAGGGTGTTGTGTTAGCAGCTCATGTTGGGCACCCACAATAAGGAATAAACCAAAACTCCTCAACAATGAAATTTTAAAGGAATTAAATTAAGAATAATGTTAATGGAAAGAGACTAATGAAATAACAAACAAGAGGGAACGCGAATCTTCACAGAACCTCGAAAGTTAAAATTTCTACCAAATGTTCCTAAGGCTACTTTGTGACCATGCTTTAATCGCAAATAAAATTTTAACCATAGGGTGTAATTTCTCCTTTACTTGTTCTTGTTGCGAACCATTTCTTTTCCGTCGTGTTATGGCGCATCGAGGATGATGCTTTTCTTAAGGGGGAGAGTGTAATGCCTCGTTCAATACATGAGACTCCTTCCATTCCGTTATACCACCTTGTTTTTTTTTTCTTTTGTTCGCTAGTGCATTTACCTTTGTCTAACGGAATTTTGTAATGCCTTGTGGGGACCGTCTTATTTTCTTCTGATTATCATGGGTGATTTGTTTTGTTTTTTAGTCTTCGTTGTAGCGTTTGCTAAAAGTTCAAATAAGCATTCTTTTAAAATAAAACAAAATAATATGCAAAGGCTTAAAAATATATATATATTGTTTGCGTAGAAGCTAAGGAAGGTTTGTGGTGGCGCATGTTTTTATGGAAGCCATGAATTAAAAAAAACAAACTTAATGCTCCTTCCACCTACCACCCCTCACCAACTTGGCAGTGTCCTGATCTTTGTGTTGCGTGGCCTTCTCCTATCGCTTCTTACCTCTGCTGGACGCCACTTCCTTTCTTGCCCAACTTTACAAAATTTATGTATTAGCTGGCAGTGGTTGAAATGTCTGACCTCATTTAAATTTTTTTTCAATGCGTACTGGATGGGGTCTTTCTGGCACGTTTTTCCTTTTTGGGATGCATTTGGGGTTTGCTTGCCGCGGATTCAGCGTGCAAACAGTGGGATTTGAAGCAAAATTTGTTTGCCGTTCGCAAGCCAATGGTGCAGATTGGGAGGTTAAGGACTCTCCTGTCATTTTTTTTGGAGTTTCAGTGTGGATGTGGCCTGCCTAAGGTTTTAAAGATGTGCCCTGTAAGGTGAAAACAAGGAGGCGCCTGTCAGTTGGGCATACGGCCTGTTTCAGCGTGTGCGTGCAGGATTTCTGGTTGCTTGTGGCAGGGAAGTTTCATAGTTTTGTGGCAAATGCGCCTGGGCCATCGTTAACTGGGTTTGTTTTGGGAAAAAGAGGCTTGTACATGCCTCGAAGGTCTTGTTTTTTAAGTCGGTTGTTTTCTTCTTTACCAGTGCCGTTTTCCTTCCCTGCTCAACCTGTTCTTTTCACCCATTGTTGTTTCTGGTGCTGTCAGACAAAGTGTTTCCATATCTTGGGTTTTATCCTGCTGTCTCAGAATTTTTTTTTGAAAGGCGCTGCCTTGAAGCTACTAGCTAGTGTAGCAGAGCTATCCAAATCTTCATGTCATATCTATTCTGTTTCGACTACATCCTCAAATTCGAGATTCTCCTTCAAGATATTTTTATCAAAATCGATTAAGTGACAGTGAGAGTGTTACCAGGAGACCCGATGAAATTTATTACAGAGATTCTCTACTGAGACCTTGCTTGTTCTACGATGTAACTCATGGAAGAGGATCTCATAGAGGTGGATCTGTTTCATATCAGAATATTCATGAAGCACAGTTTGCTTTGCAAGAGAACTTTTAGGAGATCGATGAAGGATAGAGGAATTAAAAAGAAACTTGGTGTAGTTGGATTAAAGGCAATAAAAAGGTGCATGCTTTTTGTGTAGGTGACAGATCGCACCCACAGGCACAGGAGATCTATGCAATGTTGGAGAAAATGTCTTGGGAGATGAAGGTAGCAGGATATTTTTCAGATTCAGAACATGTACTGAGAAAACAGTAGTGTCATGGAATATAATGATTGCAGGGTATGCACAGAGTGGACATTATGAGGAAATTTTAGATCTATTTCAACAAATGCATCTCGCTGACATGAAACCCAACAATATTACCTTTGCAACTATTCTTCCAGTAATTTCTCACCTGTCGAATTTGCATCAGGGGAAGGAGATCCACGTCTTCATACTAAGAAGTGGTTTTGATTTGTTTATTATAGTAATGAATGCCCTTGTAGACATGTATTGCAAATGTGGGAATTTTAGAGTTGCACACCGAGTATTTGATCAAATGCCTAAAAGTGATGTATTCTCATGGACAACCATGATTGCAGGTTATGGGATGTAGGGAAAAGGTGAGGATGCTAAGTCTAGGGACTATTTTATGGATATGGAGTCTGTACCAAGAGATTGTTTTTGGTTATAAAGCCATCTTCTTTTGCTTTGTCTTAGACTAGGGCTGCTCCTAATATGAGAGCACCAAGGTTAGGAGGTCCAAATTAGAAACAATCAGATGCATATGGAGATGGTGGAGGTGTTTGGATGAATGATGAAGGATCAAGTTCAACCAAAAAATGGGGCCTACGTGAAGTTCTAGGGATAATCTTGGAGCGGTGTTGGGAGGATGATGGCAAGTATTTTAGACCACCCACCCCGGCCGTGAACTCCTACCGTGCCAACGTGAAGATTTTTGATGTTTGGGTGCCCAACGAGCTTCAAGAAAATGGAATTAGGCTTGGGTTGCTGTTGCCGCAGCCTGTCCATCTTGATTTCGATCAAGGGGAGCTTAATCAGGCACGATATTCTCTATACCATTGATTCTTATGTTGTTATTTAACTGATTCATTAAATAACTCTAATCTTCATATAAATGTCTCGTGTGATGGTATGCTGTTTGGTTTCCACTTCCCTTGCGCTTTTGTATTTTTTTGGCGTTAGAAATGATTGCGATGGTTGAAGCCTTTTATATTATTTTCTGGGTTTTAATAAATATTAGTTGGGTGAACTTTGTTCTTAAGACTAATAAAACAAAAGAGGTGGGGGTCCTGTAATGAAAATTCCCGAGTTCTTTGTGTTGGTCTCACAATTTGAATGTTTTATCCAACATTGTCGTTGGACTCAACCTTATAGTTCCTGTTTTGTTCTTATTCTTGTTTTGGTTCAAGATCTCGTAGTTACTGGTTTATGTTGGGTATTTCTAAAATAGTGATTGGGTACTCGCGAGTGCACTGTGTATAGGTAAATGATGTTATTCTTGTCTCTATCCTTTTCTTTTAGTTGTTTTAGGTTCTAGTAACCCTTTTCGGTTGGCTTAGTGTGTGCTTAGATTGACTGATCTTTGAATTGAGCCAAGTTGATATTACTCTCAACTAGGTTAGTTGCTTTTGTTATTTTTTTAAAATCGCTCAAAGAAATACCTTTATTCTTCAAGCGTCATGGTTGATCTTCATAATTTGATATTAATTCGTGTTCACCATTTGGAGATTGTTTTCTTTGGAATTCACCGTCTTTCCCTTGGTGATTGTGTTATTTGTTTTGAGGAATATAGCTGATCCTATGGAATGTCTTCTTTAGACGTTACTCACATTTCTTTTGGATAGCTTAAAATTTTAGAGGAAATACACTTTTTCGTACCTTGATTTTGTTTCACACATGTTGGAGGATACGAGATCTACTGGATCATTATTGAGGAAGTTTTCAAATCTTAAAATTGGGATGTTGGTTTTATGCGTAAGAAATTACCCTACGTTTTTCTCCGTAAAGATGTTTAAATTTGATTCTCCTGTGACTTAGAGGTTGGTGTGTTTGGAAACTCATTGGTTGACTGGTTTTGTGATGCTCATTATGATACGACCTCCGTCTTTGTCATTGTAGTAGAATGGTTACATGTTGATCGGAGAAAGGTTAAAGTTAACTTGTTGTTGACGACAAATCCTCCTGGAAGCTATGTATCATGTCTTTGTGTTCTTGGGAATGATTGAGTAACCCTCCCCGTAAGATTTATAATGGTTATGTTTGGTATTGTCAAGTTTTTCCTTTTTCTTAAGACATTCTCTTGATTAGAAGAAAGTTTAATAGAAGGATTGTTAGGATAGGATGTGGCCCATACGGGTCATTTGTGCGTTTTATCCCTTTTCCTTCCAATTTAATTATTCTCATTTGACATAAAATTAATCATTATCTTAATATTAATAATTCATGTTGGTTTAGATATTCTCATGTCGATTGATTGTTAGGGATCTTCCAAAGTGGCATAGTGAATCCTTGGCTTGGTGAACTAACTTAAACAAATAGGGACGCAGATCACGTTTGAAATTAATTCTCTTCTTGTAATTGTTTTTGTTTCGAAATATTATCTTGTTAAAATGATGGTCATTATTGTGATATGGGTGGAATTCACCATGTTGTTTGTTAACTTATCCTATGAGAAAATGATAATTAAATAGAGTTAGTGCCTCCCTTTTTATTTTGACATTTTATGCTTTTGGACAACTCTTTAATTGCTCTTGTTTAGACTCTTGGATTATTTTTCATCATCAACGGTGTTGTTCTTCCTTGAAACAGTTAGATAACAACATATTGTCTTAATGTTATAGCTTTTATCGTGCTCAGTTCTTGCGAACTGACATGTGCTAATAAATGTGCAAGAGGATTTCCTGAGTAGAAAAGAAAAAGAAAAAAAAAGAGAGAAAAAGAAACACGTGTAGAAAGTGGATTCCAGCCTTCTTAGGAACTGCTTGTTGTACGAATGTTTTTCTTTTGCTTTAAAACATTGGTATGGAAATTGTGGAGACTATTTAGAAGGCATTGCGTTATAATTTTGTATTGTTCTCATGTAGGTTGTTATCGTTTGAAATTCAATTTGAGAAATATTATTGTCAATAAGATTAAATGAACTTGTTTTGATATGCGTATCCTTTGTTGAATTTTCACTTTTCAGAATATGATTTATCCTTGAATTTTCAACCTAATTATAATTATCTAAACTTGAATCAACTTACATCACTTTGGTTACCTTTGGTCATGTGTCGTTTGGTAGAGGACTATGTTTTGAACCTAGCAAAAAGAAAACAAGAGAAACAAATATACCTTGTGATCCCACGTAAACTAATCAACAATCTCTTATTGTGGTGAGTCCTTAGAACGGTCTTAAGGTGAAATCAATGATTAAATCTTGGAAGATAATAAAATTATAATAAATAGAAGGAACTTGATTAAGAAACTCTTCGATCTATCTTACCCGTTGAAAATGTAAACAGTATACTTATGTCTATCTCTTCAAGTGAAGCCCAAGTGAAACCTTTAATAATTCTGGTTAGACTCTTGACCCCAATGAAATCTTATTAACAACTAATAAGATCTTAATGATGAATCCAATATTTAGACAGTCATGTACTGGAATAAAATAAAATAAAATAAAATTGACCGCTTGAAAAGATGAAACATATATGTTCAAAAGCACAACGTCGAAAACAGATTGATGAAGTTAAGAGCCTTGAGAAATTAACTGCCTCCTCACAAATGAATAAGTTAATCAAGTAAATGAAGTAACCTCTTGCCATCCAATAATTGGTTTACACTGTATATTAACATTAACAAGGTAGGAGAAAATTCTTCAAAGGAGACATGAACTTCAGATTCTCCTATCATGATTTCTCTGGGAAAAGTAAAGAATGTAAAAGCACTTATAGCTAAAACATGATTCTACGAAACCTTCGTGGGAAAACCTTGTTGTAAAATTGCATACTTTAGATGAACCATTGTGTTCTAAGTGTGTGCCTCATGTTTATCCATAACTGTGTGGGTCCGTGTTGTGGAACGCATGTCTTTAGTTGATTGTATTCCCTAGAGAACTTGTGTAGTGTCGTATTATCTTCAAACAAGTCAAAAAAAAATATCCTGTCTTTTACTGTGTTGTTTGTGCGTGAATTTTTGGGTCGTTACAATCTATTTCATTACTTTCTCATTTCCTTGCTATAAAATCAACATTTATAAATACAATATAATCTAACTTGTTTTCCTTTTCATTTCAATACAAAGTACATTCATTCAAATAGCTAAAGTAACTTTATTTTTTCCATGCATTGTTAGTTTGCATACAAGTTCAACTTCCTACTACTTTTATTTCTAGTTTTTTTCGTTCTTTCCTATTACAACAACCCAACTATTTGAATGAAACTCTTATTTTCACATTGTAACTTCCCATTAACTTTTACACAATATATCCATTTTGGTCATTCTTTTTTCCTTATTACATATTTACAATAAAAACAACTCTACAACGAAAGTAAACTTTCTTTTCCATTTCACATCTAATACACATAATTATTTCTTCTTTCTTTTCAATATATATAATACACTTCCATAGCCAACAATAAGATGCAATTTCTTTCTTCACAAGATCAATACACTATTCTCCACTTGATGTGGGAAGTCATACAAATGTAAATAAAGGAATGAAATACATTATTACAAGTTCCTCCACTCTAAGTGGGTAAAAATCGAGGAAGTTTCACAAGCCACCAATAAGACTCCAAGTTCCACAACTCCAGCAAGATGGCTCTCCAAGATTTGTTCGATTCACAACAAAATAAGGGGAGAGGTAATGCTCTCCACCCAACCAAGATTTCCAAAGGAGAGGAGAAGTCATCCTCTCCATTAGCCCCGAGCCCCAACCACATTACAATGGGAGAAGATTTCAACTCATGACAACTACAAGCTTCCACAATACATTACAAAAATAGTTTCAAATCCATTCCATTCACATTAAAATACAACAACAACACAAGCAAAAGGAACAACAAAACAATAATAATACAAGGCTTATCAAGAAAGCCAAAAGAGCAAGACTTATGGGGAGGCCACTTATGTCTCCAAATGGGAATGGGTGCCCACTTAAAATCCTCCAATGTATATCACAAATCTCCAACGAACTCTTATGCCTCCCTCAAGTACCTCTTATACCTCCATATACTCTTATGCCTCCCTCATAACAATAAACAAGAATAAATGCAAGCATTCCTCATACTAGGTGGGGCGCCCAACCCAAACTCCCTCCACAAGAAAGAAAAATCTTATGCCTCCCTACAAGAAAACTCCCCATAGTCTCCTCCCACTCCAAACTTAGGAAATCTACCCATACCCAACAATATTCCAAAGGGAAAACAACACACAACACAAACCTATGAACACAAATTAAAAAGAACTTAATTTAAACTAAGGTGAAGTTCCTACATCTCCAAGGTAGAGCTTGTCCCAAGTATGAAGTTCCAAGCTCCTCCAAAACCAAGCAAGCATCCACAAGATCCAACAATCCACAAGCTCTCCCAAAATCCTCTCACTCTCCAAAAATTCAAGAGACTAAAATGATCAAGTAACCCCCAAACAAGCAAAATGAATTCAATAAATAGAGAAGGAGAGAGGAGGAGGATGTGGCTCCAAGTAGGATGCCAACACATTTCCTCTCCACTCCACATCACTTGGTCAACCTCATATTCCAATGCACAATTAATAAGTGGTTGGAAGAATGACAAGGACCTTACACACTCCATCTAAGCCCACTCCCCCAAAGGACAAAATTAAATATTTGAAAGAAAGTACAATTAACATTTCACCTTTTTATCTTCCCAAAACACCTAATAGGGCCTAATTTTGACCCCCCAACCCATAGGTAGGGTTGGCATAGACATTTAAGAGGTGTGGGACAAGTTTGACTTGTCCCAAAAGCTTCCAAATGTGGCCTCTAAGGCCGAATTCGAGTTTCCCATGAAGGGTAGAGTGTGCTACACTCAAGACTCAAGCATACAATACTCAACACAAAATCCAAGAGTAAATCAAGTCTAATAAATGAACTCCTTTTTGGTCACATCTTTAATTAGTTTAGGATAAATTTAAATTATATTAATTAAGACACTACAACTCATGAATAATGCAGGGGTAAACATATATCCAAAAATCTAAATAATAAAACAAGAAAATTTCATTACTAAAAGAAAAAACATACTAAAATTATTAAAAAGGGAATTTAAAACAAAACAACACATGACCCCTTGGTCACAATTTTCCCCTAGCCCAATAATTCTAACACACACATAATTACATGTTGCCATGGTGACCCTAGTTGAATTCTTCTCGAATTCGATGTGGTTGGTCTTCAATCCCCCGATGTTGTTGTGAATATAATATACTTGCAAAACATAGAATACCTCCTTTGGCCTCGTGGCCGCATTAAAACATACATGCCAAAATATGTGATATAAATCTAAAATCAACTATATATGAATTAATATCATCTATGCAAATACGATATCACTTACAATTTCTAGCACATTTCTATTCCACATTTCATCCATGTCAACACGATCACAACATTAATCCAATTATCAAAGGTCTAGTCAATATGACTAAATATATCACATGTCAGAAATATAGATAAATAACAATGTCAACAGTATATCAATACCAACATCAAATGTCTCTAATAGTCCATATGCATCATATACGAATCGAATCAACAATAGTTCAATACGTCTAACATCTAGTAACATGCTAAATCAATAAGCTATAATATATCCATAAGTGTAGTCGCAAAGATCGAAATCAATAATAAAAAAGGTGTCAAAGGAAGTGGGCACTACAAAAGTGATGACTGAGGCCAAGTGAGACAAGCCCCGAGACAATGAATTTTTGGTGATATTATTAAATTATATATAATGATTATTTTAGATTTTTATGTTAACTAATTTCATATAATATAAAAATATGGTCTCACCTAGCTAAAACTCTCTTTCTTGAATATTTCTCAATTTATTTAAAGCACCCAATGTATTATCTTTATCTTGATTTAGATCTTCTATCCTTATTTCTCATTTTTTAGGTCATCGTCTTTGAAAATTGACATGCACTAGTGAGATATGACCAATCATAAATAATCTTTTTAGCACCTACAAGTAATTTAAAGAGGTCAAGTAATAATAAATAATAACATCACGTATTATTATTAGAGCTACTATTTCATATGGAGCACTTTCGATGCATGACCTAAGGTCTAATATATTTATGAAGTTATTTCATTGATACAATTAACTAATTTTCAAAATATGTTCATAGACAAAATTCTAGTATTTTTGGGCATAAAAACACAAAGATACATTTGTGAGTTAACTCTAAAATAGATGTTTGGCTTATGTATACAATCTTAATTTATGGTTGAATTCTTGAAAGGATTTATATTTAGACTTCTAGCTTAAACATTCAAGTAAAGATTTTATATAACAATAAATGAAAATATTCTTGATAAACTAGGAGTTAAGAAGTAGGGTCAAGGGAAACATATGAACAATAATTTTGTTACCAACGAAATCATTTTGTTAATCATAAAAATTTATTGGTCGCATACAAAATTGACTTTGAAATTATCATTACATGTGATGGTCCTTAGGATGGCTTAGAATAGGCCAAAAGTGGACACTCAAATACTCTATGGTTAGTTGGGGTTTGACATCTGAAACAAGTGTTTGGTAGGTTAATGTTAGTAGCATTTTGGGAAAAATGAGTATATCCCACTTGGATGTCGATGTGTTCCTTAAGTCCTTAACAAGTCTAACCTCAACTAAGATTCTCGTGTTTGGGAGATTAGAATATAATTACCTAGCTTCCAGAAAATAAATAGATCAATAGATTTGACAATCTTTGTTATATAATACTATAGATGAATTGAAAGACCTCAAAATTCGACCCAAGCATATTTTGAAGGAAATGTGGTTCGAGAATTTGAAATATAGAGTCCTACAAAAAGAACAAGGATAGTACATTACAGAAACTTGCAGCTCAATTTAATGAGAAGAAATTAGACTTACGAGGGAGCCTTAAAATAAATTAAAAATATCCTTTAATAATATTCTTGATACATAGACAAAAATACCACTATTTTCTAAATTGTGATTGGTCTAGGTTTGCGAGATGATTTCAAAGGGGATACAACAAAGTAAGGAATGAGATTATTATTTTGATACCATATGATAACTAGTTCAACAACTTTAAAATTTAACAAAATATTATGAACATAATTAGACTCATCACCTCATTAAATAAACTTTGGGAATCGTAAGTTGGTAATAATGGTTAAGAATTAATTTTCAATTTGAATCTTTGGTATACAATTGGAGAAGGTAATTAATTTATTAATCAAACATGATATGCTATTACACCCTTAAAATATAATATTCTATATATTGTATTAATCAAGGTGTCCCCATCACAACTTGTTGAAAGTGTATAATGGACTTAATACTGAATGAAACAGGATCATTTTTATAAATTAATTATAATTCACCCGAAGGCGTTCCATATCCTAAGAAACCTAGGTAGTTGCCTAAGGTGCACAATGGGAGGGGCGCCATAAATTTTTTTTTAAAGCAGTGGGCCTAGGCAATCAGCTCTGCAAATTGCAATAGTTTGCAAAAAAATTTAAACAAGTAACTGCATATATATAATTTGACCCTACCAATTTGAATTTGTCACTTGTATTCTTCGCACCCACATTTATTTAACCAAAAGCAAGGCCACAGCTCCAAAGTCTAGCAAGGACTGTAAATATTAGAATTGTGTTGGTTGTGTCCTTCGTCGGATCACCACTAAGTCGCTTCTCAACAAGTTGAGGGAGATAGACTAAGGTCCTTGCCCGCTGGAGTTGCTAATTTTTTGGTAACGAAACTTTAAAGTCTTTGTTTATTCCTAATTTCTTCGCCTTGATTATTCTTTCGAACCGAGATGGTTAAGCTTAAAAATAGTGCCTATGTCCCGGGATAATAATCCTTTAGTTGACATGGGATTGATATGATTTTCAGCGATATTATATATCATTGATGGAAATAGTATGAGCCATCCACCGAACAAAGCTAATTACTAATTTATTAGCCGAGATATAAAATATCTGAGTTCCTATCTACAATTTACAACGATCGTATTATATATAGAAACTAGAAATAGGACCGGGCTTCTTTTTTTTCTACTGATATGCAACATTAATTTACTTTGGCTCTTGCTTGAATAGATGGATTTCCTCTCATCCCAAACTGCTTTAAAATTTCAGATTACAAATCCGTAAGCACGGATTTTTTTAATCTTTTATCCTCTTTTTTATAATTACGCCGAAAGGCATGAACTCTTGGGGAAAGCCCCTGACCTACTGACACTGAAGGATATTGCGACGGCAAGGATGGAGCAATATAATGGATGGATGTTTGGGAGCCGTTGATGTGGCGGATAGAATTTGGTAAATCTCCCAGACAGAGAAGTGATGGAATGCTTGGAAAATAGAGAACCCTGCGTCATGTTCGAAGGAGGGGGAGCCATTCTTGGAGTCAGAAATGGAGTACAGTTGCGAGAGTCGTGAGTGGAGGTGGACATGCCTCTGGCGTCAGCAAGAAAGGGGAAGCATGGCTGCCTCCTCGGAAGATAGTACGGTTCAGTGGAAGCAAAAATAAAAAACGCCTTGTTTAGGGCTCCGGGAAGGGTTTGTAACAACCGTTGTGTTTTGTTCTTATCTGGGGACATCGATTATTGTAGCTAAATAGTCCCTTTCACTTTTCCCCGCTAAGTGTGGTAGAGGTTGGAGACTGAGGGAGTGGAGGAAGCCATCAAGCAGCGCAACTGAGATTTAAAGAAAATGGTAAAAAAAAAAACATCTTCTTCCTCTTTAAATTGTACAATGACTGGATTTCGATTGTTTATGTTTCTTGGGTCTATTTGAAATTTGCTTGTAAATGTTTCTGATATCAGTTTTGTGTGTTAAAAAAATTCTCAGAAGGACCTTTTTAGGTTTGTTCCGTAGCATTCCCGTTATAATAATACTATAAATAAGAAACAAAAACAAGATAGTGACCCTTTTAATTCATTGTTTTCTTTATGTTGGAAAGAAGGATTCATCTATCTACCTCAGCAGCTTGAACCTTGTTCTCACCTGTAGATTCTTCTCTCTTATAGTCTTCCATAGGAACCTGAACATGAGGCATTTCTCATAGCCTTAGAAGTAGAACCATTAGCCCTGGATCTATTATCAAATACCCATTTTAATTGATTTCTAGGCCTTTTGCTTTCCTTTAAGTCCAAACTTAGTTCTACAAATTGCTATTTGCGGCTTCAAACTTTAGATTGCAGGTGTTGTATGTTGGAACTTGTGGCCTCCAAATTTTTCTTAATAGTTCCTCCTGGGTGTCAATTCTCCCCACAAAATTCTTGGTAGGATATACTACATTTCGTGATAATTCCACCTCAAATTGACATAGGAGGGCAGCAAATGTTTGTATCAGCCATGATCTCTCCCTTGCCTCCACGAGTATTGAATTTCACTATGATGGATGTAATCCTTGAGTTTATTCAACTCCAAGTGTCTCTTGTAATAGCTTTGTCTAAGTAAACAAACCAAGTACCACACATATTTCCTCAAATTCGTGGTGGGATTTTGGTTTATTAAATCATAACACCCTGTCTTTCCCATTATCGGCTAAGGTATTGTTTGTTTTATCAAAGGATTTACATACTTGAAAATTTCCACCATGAGGTGCCAATGAAGACCTCTAATATTGCTAAACCCTCCCTAGATAGGTATTTTTAGGTTCCACGCTGCCATCTAAGAGTTAACAACAAGAGTAGAGTTCCAATGCATGTGATTGTTTCTAGGCTTTCTTTGATTGCTAATTAATCACCCCGATAAAATGAAACTCATCTTTGCAATCTTGTTGGTGGTCTCGTTATGGCCACATTTAAATTTAAGCCTGGTTGTTCCATCCAATTTTCTAAATGGCCCTCTAGCCCAACTCTTCGTGGTGATATTTTGTGACACCATTAAAGAAGGAAATAGTGTTTTTTAGTGTTAGACGGAAATGTTCGTAATAGAAGAGACACTAAGTGATTTACTCCAAAGTGTCCAAGCATCAAAGGTCCTGCTGTCCAGTATTCAAATTTATGCTTGCTGAAGATTATCCATCTCTGAAATCCTGCTACAACACCCACAATAATCAAGGAAGTTTATTCTTGTTGATGCTCTCTACAAGTACCCTTTTATCTTCATTTTAAACCTGGTGGCAAAGATTTTACTCTCTATGAATTTTTTTGGAGAAACCCTTTGATACTCTCTACAAGTAGGGCTTTGATCGTATGGACTTTACGCTCTATGCATATTTTGGGAGAAACCCTTTGATACTTTCTACAAGTAGGGATCTGATCTTTCCTTCCATGCCTGTGGTTGAGACTTTATGCTCTATGCATATTTCGGTTTAAACACCCACAAACTCCTTAACATGACTTTCTTTTTTAAGCAAAAAGCAACATGAGTTGCAAGAGATATCCCATGATTCACAAATTAAGGGCTTCAAATCGGGTTGCATAAATTCGAACTAATCTTCCCGCAATCCATAGTGGCTTGGAAAGTGAGGATAAGGTGGTTCAAACTTACTTCAAAGCTGGATTGGCAAAGGCTTTAACATAGTGGGGCCCTAAAAGCTTGTTCATGACACGATATGTAAAGTTGAGGTTGTTGTGTCAAGAAGCTTAGCAATAGATATTAGAAGCCTAACCGTATAGTCACTTGCATTGTAGGGAAGCTCCCAAACATGATTTTCATTTCCTGAAATGGTTGGCAAAACTTGATTACTACTTGTAGAGGAGTGCAAGCTAGCAAAGTCAGCCTCGCTTTTACATGTTGGGATTGATTTCCTTCATTTTGTTGAGTTAGGAAGATATGTGACTCCATTTTCACTCATTGAATTTTTGATATTATGCGGAGGAGGGAAGCTTACGAGAGTTTCTTAGAGAGGATTTTTCTCTTTATTCTCGATCTTGTGTCCATTGACAATTTCAAGAGATTTTTAATCATAATAGTTGCTCTCACAAGTTTGTGTAATCTCCTTTGGATAATGAATAAAACCCGAATGTTGTTACGTGAAACCCTATTCCTCCATATATAGAAGTAAGCTTACTAATATGGTATGTTGTTTTCCAATGTGCTTCCCAAGGACAAAGCCTCCTAGTTCCTCCGAAATAAGCTCTACATTAGATATGGTATCTTGTGTCCGCTGACCGATTTCAAGTGTTTTTTTATAATAATAGCTTTACTCACAAGTTTGTGTAATCTCCTTTGGATAATGAATATGAATATTCTATGAAACCCTATTCATCCGTATATAGAAGAAAGCTTACTGATATGGAATGTTGTTTCCAATGTAGTTTCCAAGGACATAACCTCCTAGTTCCTCCGAAATAAGCTCTACATTCGAATTTTCAGCCAATTCACCATGATCATTGTAGTGATTTTGTATGAAGAACTCGCATAATGAGATGAGTCCGACTGACTTGGCAAAGGTAGAGAGGCATTGGTTTCCTTGGGTACCAAAGCTAGGAAACTGGAGTTTATGGTGGCCCCTACGATGGTAGCAAAGTTATGGATTCTTTGACGATTTTTAGAAGAATCTTCACCACATTCCGTAATTCTTGATGAGGTTTATCAATATTTCATTCAGATGGCATTTTATGTCTCTTTGTTGAGATGTGCTTGCAAAGGAATTCATTATCCTTGTGCATGATAAGTTGTGAATGTTTCTAACATTTTTAGTTTCATTTGAGTTTGTTCCTATTTACATGAACTTTAGGTATGAGCTTCTAAAATGGAGTGGAATATCTTTTCACTTCTTCATATTAGGAGATCCCAATGCCATCCGCTTTGATAACTTAAGAATTTTATAATTGATTCTCTGATAATTAGCCATGGTACAAAAATATTGTGTTCTTATCCCTAATTTTCAACCATGTAATCCCGGATTCTCACTACCGGTGACTTTCTTCAAATTCCTAAGCTGTAAAGATATATTGGATTTATCCAATATTTCCTATTTTGTTGTCATATTCTTGATTTTGTCTTTGATCCAAGATATGATTTCCTATTAATTTCTTGATCTTCTCTTTCCATACCAAGGAAGGAGCATATTGAAGTTTTCTTACCAAATTGTTTCATGATTGCTTAACAAACATGAACCCATCCACTATGATCTTAAGGGAATTGTAAAGGGTCAATATGATGGATTAAACAAATTGAATGATAAGTTATCATTCAGTGAGTCCTAAAACAAATATGTGTTGAGCATTTTGTGCTAAAGTCCCTTCCCAATCTTCATTTCTTACCGATGATTATTGAAAGGTGACCATAATGATGAGTAAAGGCTTTTATTTTGGATTTAACTAGGTTTGCTATCATAATGCTATCTGTCAGTAGAAATATCTTCAAAATCAATGTTTTTGTTATTTTGCACAATTCTCTGCGGAAATGTTGAAACTGATTTCTTATTATAACTCCCCTTGCTTTAAATTGAATGAAAGATGAAAACAAGTAAGTGTGCTACCTTGACTCTCTTACACCTCCAACAGGGTTAATAAGTTTTTTTCTTACAAGGTGGGAAATCACCAAATAGATATTTAGTCTCAACTCTTTGAAAAATGAAAGTAAGGAAGTGCGGAATCTTGATATTTCTGAATTATTATAATAGTTGTCTAATGTGTTCCTAGTGGCGTAAGGTAACTTTCGAGTGAAGTTACTCGGAAACAGGAAAACTATTTCCCATTTTCATCATTGGGAATTTGTGCGTTGCAAATATCTATTGTTTATGTTTCTTGGGTCTATTTGAACTTTGCTTGTAAATGTTTTTTATATCAGTTTTGTGTGTATCCTTCACTCTTTATACAGGGGTCCTTGGTAGATCATCTATAGCTTACTTCCATAGTAGATGAATCAATACAAAGTCGAGTCTCATTTCTCAAAGTATTGGAAATTTATTTTCATGTTCTGTGAAAGATTTCAAGTTGTATGGGTATTAAATTTCAATAAGTATGTAATGTATGAGTATTGAATTTCAATTAGTATGCAAATGCTTTTTTAAAGGCTATGTATACACTATTTTCCTTTGTGGCATGGAGAATTCCATAATAGATCGTGTAGAGAATTGGTTATTGAATATGTTTTCTTTTTTTCATTATTTCCCGTTTACATTTTCATAGATTCTTACTTGTGTGGTTGAAGTTGTCTATCTACAAATATGTTATTGTTGTATGTGTTGCATAAAGAAAACTATTTTCTACTTTCGGTATTCAACCACGACATAGAGGGGCAAGTGCCTTCGCCATTGGCAGGATTCAGTGTGTGCTGAGGGTTTTTAGCCCCTGGGAAGCCTCATCGAAACGCCCTTTGTTGGGTGTTAGACGCCTATTGCAAGGCTTTTAAAGTCGCCCTCACAAAACAAACAACACCAAATATTTGTCTTGGAATCCTTGTTTGTGCTCTGCAACCTAAACTATGTGTTTTATTTCCATTTCAGAGTAGAACTTACCAAGGTTCATATAAAGCATCTATGTATTTTGTTTTTTTCGTTTTTATTGTTGTTGGTTGCTTGTGAGTTTGCAGCAATGAAGACTCGTAATACAATTGTTGTTCCTCCGCACGGTGTGACAATCACCACTCCGCACTTGGAGCGGGAAGATTCTTTCAACCGGACAAAGTTTGTTGTTAATGTGCGCTATCAGCAGCAACCGCCGCAAAACCTTTGATCGCTGATTTGGTTAGAGTGCATCTCCACTTGTATCCTTTCTCGTCCCTCTTTATCTTTCCAAGTTCCGTACGACGGGCTTCAACTCGAGGGGATTTGGGCTTGTATATGATCGCCCCGAAGATGCTGTGAAATACGAACCTGATCACAAACTGAAAAAGATGGGCATAACTGCAAAGACAATACATGCTGGAGGGAAAAAATCACATGGCGCAAAAAAATTGCTAATGTCACCAAGGGAAAAAAACGAGAAGCCAAGAAAAAATGAAAAACTTTAAGGGCGTGCTCTGTTAAACTTATGTACATAAGTGTAATTTAGGTAGCTATATGGTACAAACATCTACTATGTTCTCTTTTTGTTCCTCGATCGAAATAACAGTATGTTATGTTTTTGATAGCTCTTGCTCGCTGAAGTTTGAGACTTGCTTCAATGTTTTTTTAAACCATAAAATTAATGACATAAGTATTTTAGAATTTTTATTTTTATATAACTATAAAAGTAAGTTATTCTTTTCCTTTCTCGTAATCTTGGAAATGGAATTAAAGTTTCGAATAAAAATCTATAATCTAAAAGGAATTTAGACACAAAATTGATCATTATTATTTAAAGTATACTCTTTTATATAATCAGTTATAATTCAGTTTTTGATAGCTCTTGCTCGCTGAAGTTTGAGACTTGCTTCAATGTTTTTAAAAGTTTTTCACTGTGCATTGATGCTACTAGGTGAATTTACTTGTTATAATTTTAAGAAGTGGGTATCTAGTAGTTAGGCATTGCGATTCGAGTGGATATCTAATATTTTGATGGTTCTGAGTTTATGTCAATTCACGGATTTTGGTCTCGAGAGTTCTATTGGGTAAATTGTTTGTCTGCCGGAATGTTAAGACGTGGGTGTGTTGTATTTCACTTGAGATTTGTACTGCTGATGTTCTGAAGGCTGAGTGATGCCACTGCTATAATCCAAAATGAAATAAAATATTAAACTGGATTAAATCTGGACTGAAATGTAATAATCTGTATTTTCATTTTGTTCTATGAAGACTGAAATCTGAAATTTGAACAGCAAACAGACATACCAAAACTCTGAACAGAAATTAAATAAACACTATTATGATCCAAAAGGAAATTTCTACAGGACGCCTGTAAGACCCCACAATCTTGTAAATTTTTTTGGCTCTCCAATGAGTTCTAAGTACCTGTAAATGGACAAAAACACCATACAGTTCAACTATGATAGTCAGAGAAAACGATGATAGGGATAGAGCAAAATTGCTGCTGTTTATTATACAATCTCTTTTAACATTACTTTTATTTGACTTAGCATTCTCTTTCACTTGTGGTTGAATTCGCCATTTTATGTTTGGGCAAGACACGATTATGAACTAAAATAATATATTTCAACGATTACCACACACCAAGAGTCAAAATAACACACTTAACACATTTCAGTTGTATCGGATAGAAACATAAATTCAAATAAAACGACTAATTAAAGTAAAAAAAGAAAACTGCAATCTGAACAAAATCAGAGAGTAAGTGGATACAAGAATAAAGTGATTCCAAACAGTTACTCTGTTTCAGTCCATTTTTTATATTTTTTTGAATTGTATTTGGGATTTGAATTAAATGGATTTAAGGTTTTCTAGTTTTAGTTTTATAGGTGGTCAATTTAGTTAACCTTCTGATTTTATTCTGTTTTTTACTTTTTGGTGGAGTGGCCTCTAATATATCACTATTTACTTACCATCAAGAACAGAGGGTAAAACACTAAAAGAAATGAAATTATACTTTTCGTATGAATAATATTTTAAATAGAACAATCAATGGTGCAATCCCCACTGAGATAAAAACTACATTTATTGTTTGGCTAAAAAATTACTAGAATGATGCCCTGTTTATTACATCAAACAAACTGACAGGGGGAATACTCAGCAGGCAACAGAATGTATTTGAGATTCGTCCTATACTCTGAATGGCTAAGATCGATATCCCTTTTCTGAAAAACAATAGAATGATACCGAAATAATGCAATATGTCCTGCAAATTGCAGTTTTTTTAAAAAAATAATGACACTATATCATTTATAAAATTATTGATCTATATATACCTTTTGATCTCGTATATACTTTCTTTTCTCATTGCGCGCAACCTGTCAAAGTGGGTATTTCTTTGCTTGGATAAATGTAAACGTTAAGGTTTGTTTTTATTTTGCTTTCCACAAAATTTATAGATATTGTGATGCAAACTTTAGCCTGCTCACAGACGCGCATTTTGTTAAAAACAATCTTCGTCATGGCTGCACCTTTGACATATGGTGGCATCTCCATGTTGATTGAGGGTAGTACAGATGCCGAACCAATAGTCCAACTTCTCAACATTTGTCCCCTTCAATCTGCGTTGAACACTCGAGCTCCAACATCACGTGCATCTCTCCGATGGTGTGCACTTTCAAACAGCTCTTTTGCCCTCAAAATTTGCAAGTCAAATTTCGTATGGGATGCTCGTTAAAAGACGGAACCATTGTCCGCTGCGCAAAAGCCTTGACAAAATGATAAAACATGAATCAGTAAGCATCCATTTTCCTTTGTGCATGTATGCTCCGCTTTCATTTCATGTATATTCACTAAATTTTTGTCCTTTTCATTTTCATCCTTTGCAGGACTCAAGTTCTTGTCTCCGAATCGGAAATTGTGATAGAAACACATCCATAAATTAGTTCTCCCACTCCTCTTCCCCGCCTTTAGTGTCGTTCGCAGTGAAAGCAATCAAATCCTAATACAAATCATGGAGCCGACGGAAGTTTGGACCCGCAAATACCTCCCAAAAGAAAATTGGCCTCCTAACAGTTCAAGAATGCCTCTACAAATAAGTGCACCAATACAACCATGCGTAAATGGTTTGTCAAGGTCGTGCCCTTGGGAAAACAACACTAAGGGAATATGCTAATGCAAATGGCTCCGCTCATATTTCGGATTTGATTTTGTGGATTGTGAAGGTGGGAAAATACGTGTTACATGCTTCAACGAAATTGCAACAATGTTTTTTGGACAAATTGAGGTTGGAAACTTATACACCATCGCAAATGGAAGGATAGGGAATGCAAAACCAGGTTACAACCACCTTAACAACGAATTTGAGATATTTCTACAAGCTTCTTCCACTATCTCTTCGTTGCTTATCAATAATGCCACAATACCTTTGCATAACTTTCACTTCACAAGAATCAAAGATATACCCCGCAAAACCCGTTGGTTCCTTCATTGATGTTATTGGAATTGTTTTAGCAATCTCTCCTCGCTCCACTATCCGCAGTGAGATAACAAAGAAACTAAACGAAGAAGCTTTCAATCAAGGACATGTCGATTTAGTGTTACTCAGAATTTATGGGGCCAAAGCATTTACATCATCTTGCTCAAGAACTTGAGGAAGTTCTTTCTATTCCAAAACTCCCAAAGATTGTCTTTAAAGGCAAAGACATGTTTCAAGTTTCAATGAAACTTCCATGTACACTAATGCCTCCAAGACAAAATGGTTTTTTGATCCTCGCATTCCCGAAACTAAAACACCGCATGACTGGGTTGCCTCTCGAAAATTACACCGTTGAAACTCCTCAGAATCTAACAAATTTCTAGGTCCTCCTCAAAGCTTAAAACCTATCGCAACAATTATAAATACTTCAAATGGGCAATGCAGAGTAATGAATGGGCTATGCTTAAAGCTATAATTGTAGACATTTCAATGGATAACTTCTACTACATGGCTTGCCCTCTCCTCAAAACGGTGACAAGCATTGCCGAAAGAAAGTGAAACTAGTAAACAATGGCTCGTAGTTTTGTGCAAGTCAGAAGTCTCATGTTCATTAATGCGATTATAGGTATGCTCTCCGTATAAACTTGCAAGATGACTCAAGAGAGCTACAATCGGATTACAACATATGACACACTGCTCAAGAAATCATGGGTGTCGCGGCAATGCACTCCTCTAACTATCAACATGACAACAAGGCTACAACGGAGATCGCGAAACCGATAATTGGCCATGAATACAAATTCACTCTATCCGTGAAAAAGAAACTTTCCGTGGAAATACACATCTGAAATGTGTCATACTTGATTCCCTTTAAATTGGACGAATTGAAAGTCATTTCTTGACTTTGTCTTTCAGGCACCATAACACTTTGCTATATTTTAGTTTTTTCATTATTTGCTCATATCTCCTCTCGTAATATGCTTTTGTCCACGTATACATATGTAATATGATTTTGTCCGCATGTTATAATGGACTATAATTCTCCAAATTTTCCATTTAATGGTTTGTTAGTATTGGTTTACATGCGCATCTATATCGCAAAGAAACCTTTTTTGTAATTGAAAAAATGTATGGTCTAGTGTGTGTGTGTGTGTGTGTGTGTGTGTGTGTGTGTGTGTGTGTGTGTGTGTAGCTTTTGCTAACATTATGGAACACTTTATTCATTTCTTTAATGTTTGTCTATATTTCACACGAATTTTTTCTTCTTTCTACCTTGTTCCTTCTTAATACCTATGTAAAAAAAAATGAAGCCATATCTCTATGTTTTTTCCTAATCAAAATCTCCATACACACTCTTGTATTTCTTCCTTTAGTTCCTTAAAAATATACGCAACAACAAATCGCTTTTGCTTTTGTTTTATTGCCTTTAGCTACCAAAATATAAAACATTTATAGCAAGATAAGCATTTACAAATGGTTTTCGCATTCATTTCCCCTTATCCACATACATAATTTGGCACTCTTTTAATCTTCTCTTATGCCACCTTTTTTTGTGATTTTTGTGGGTTGTTTTATGCACAATGCCTACCCTGAGCAACAAAAAAAGAAGGAGAGATATTTATGCCTCGCACAAAGAAGAAATAAATGCTTCCCCGACGCGAGTGCTATCACCAAATCCAACATGATGCCTACAACTTCTGCCTCCTTTCCAAACTACTGGGTCGCCCACTTTCATGTCTTCCCCGCTACTTTCCCCTCCACACCGCACAATTATCCTTTTCCTCTTTGCATTAAACACACCACTTGTATCGTGACCTTGTCTTCACTCATACCCGCAACATCGAACTATAACCCTCTCCATCACTACACTACCCTCCATCCGCTTCATCCCAATACATTGCTCCGCAATCATTCACCCTTCCCATTTCATCTACACCATCGTTCTGCAGAATAAGTTTGATTGCTTATCCTTCTCTTACTAGAATGCCTCTTTCACATTCTTCCTCGATCTTCCATCCCCTTCCTCCCAAACTCATCACGATAGTCACACCCAAGATTCCACCCTCCCCACGCCGCTCCATAGAACAACTGTAGTACCTTCTTGGGCAGATGCCCAATGCAAATTCCGCCAAAGACTGGATCTTTGTCGCACATCCGCACTCCGCTTCTTTTTTGTCGTGAGAACTACCAAGCATACATACTACTTTCCATGAAGGCAAACACACATGCATTAGGTGTAAGTCTGAAAGAAATGGACACCGCTTCTCCTCTCGAACAATATGGATCCTAAGCATTCAACTTGTCGCTTTCAAATCTTTAACCTGTGTCAAAGAAATTTTGATTTCTCGCATTAATCTTGTTTCTGCAAGTCACACAAATGCGCAGGCACAATATAAATATTCAGGTCACACAATAAGTTTCCCAAAACATTTCTTCCATCGCAAATACCTTCCTCATCGACTCAGGAGATTTGGATCTCTTATTGATTCAAAAATTGGAATTCAACAAACAAAGTACGACTTCTATGTTAGCAGGTCCCGTGTTTGGGAAGTGCTTCAATATAAAATTATCCATAACCCCTACTATAAGGATGTTCTTATTGACACTGAGGCTCTTTCCTCTCTCCCGTGGGAACCGAAAACATATCTTCCTCCCTTAACTCTATTCCTATAGACCTTTCTAACCTCTCACTTCTCTCGAAGCGCAAGATAATGATAACCCTCCTTCCAACCCCCCGTAAGTATCCCAAGGAGACATCCTCTTTTGTTCCTTCACACCAAAACACTGGCACTGAAGAGGAG
This sequence comes from Taxus wallichiana var. yunnanensis, assembly GCA_018340775.1. Classification (NCBI taxonomy): domain Eukaryota; kingdom Viridiplantae; phylum Streptophyta; class Pinopsida; order Cupressales; family Taxaceae; genus Taxus; species Taxus wallichiana. The sequence goes on along the minus strand of CM031243.1, from coordinate 727,229,363 downwards.
TTAATCAAACAAAGACCTTCTTTCAAATGACCAGCTGCTACACCTTGCACCTTAGCTTGGCTTCAAGTCGAAATTCACCAATTAATGAATACACCACGCGAGGGCCTTTTCTCAATGGCTTTTCCAACTTTTTTCCAATCGGTGCAACATTGTTTAAACAACCACGCATGAAGGATGTTCAAATGCATGAATATGACCTCCACCTAATGCGCTACCATGATGATCATTTTGGCTCGCACTTGTGTTCTCGTATTTTTGCTTAACCTTATTATGAGACATAGGATCCAATCTACAGCCAGTAGTTTTCATGAGGTCAACCTCAACATGGTGTCCACCCTACTATAGGCCAACTACAGCAATGCTCGCATGATTTCCCGATGATTTCCTTCCATAAAGTTTAATGAGATTCGAACCAACCTCCCACAGGGGACACAAACATTTTGGTAAAAGAGCAGAGAGGAGGTCTCGACATGATTGAGCAATCGGGGGCGCCTACACTCTTCTTCACTTTTACACCAAAGTAGACACAAAATGGCCGTGACCTTACATAACATCACATGCTGTGTTTTTCTCCTATCAAGCCCATGTGGTGCAACAATGGAGGACCAAGAACATTATTAGCCACCCTCATTGTGTCACCGCTTACTTACATCAAAGATTCAAAATATTCTCGTGAAGAAGTGTTACAAAAACATCTTCGAGCCAAAGCCTACCGGTACAAGTAAATTTCTTCATTTCTCTCTACTTTTCTTTTAGTTAAATACATAAAGATTAACCTTCCTTTATCGCAGTATGAATGGCAACATAGAGGTTTAGCACATATTCCTCGGTTTCCTATGGCTTGAAGATGCTCCCGACGCTTATCGCATCGATCGTCAAATAATGAATCAGTGGACAAATCAAGAAAATACTTTCTTGATACCTACATATCTCGCATGGAATATGCGCCCTCCTTCCATCCACTCAAATTTGTTCACAGGAATATCCAGATGACCCTTACCTTTAGTTTCATCTCAAGTCCTTGCGCATTTCCTGCTACAGATTTGTCTAGAGGAGTTGATAAATTGAGTTCAGCGACACACAAAGTGTTCCGAGAATACTTGCCTCCTAAAAAAATAACCGCTCCAATGTCGATACAACGCACTCTTGGGAGAATAGAGCCACTTATCTTTTGTTTATTGATGAGACTACTTGAGCTAAATACTCCTTGAAGGAATGATGATAGATTAAACACACACAATCCATCAATGTTATCCATATGGAGAGCCCATATCGATTGTCAACTCGTGCTATCTCGCCATGTCAGTTCTCAAATACATTACTGACATGTATGCTTCTGCAAAGTGGAGCAAAGGTCAAAACATACCACCAAATGCTTTCTAGATTATCGAGAGGTTTAGATCCCGATCTCACAAAGACATTTGGCCATAAAAAATGTTAACTCGAGAGTGTGGTTGAACATGACATTAGCGCACAAGAAACATGCCACATGCTCCTCAAATCACCACTCAGAATGTGCGGTCAGCACTTTTGTGTCGCCAATGTAGGTAAAAAAATCTTAAGAAAATTGGTCTGAAGTAGAGTGTGAGGATGCGTAAACATCCCTCCTTTTAGATGCATACAGGGTCCGACCTTCAAACATGGAAAGCCTTCCACTTATTGAAGTCAAGCGTGTGATCGAGTTACAACAAATACCGTAAACACAATAGATGGAAGAGTCGCACTACATACCAGCTGTTGTTTGAGTGTTCCCAAGTTTCAATGCATTCCATCTAAGGATTCCCCCTCTTGATCTTTTCGTTGGTGAGAACTCCTTTTATACAAACCTTTCCCCACAACATTTCTACCGATATTGGTTAAACACCTCAAGAAACCATTTCACGGAGCTTGTTCACATATAATTATCAGCCCTAGCATATTACATGGCGTGAATCAAATCTGTCACCCACCTCAGCGATAATGAAGCCAGGGCAAGCCTCCTGCTGCTCAACAACTATATGATTGGAAACTTTTGGGTCAATTCCACCTGTGGAGCACTTCATCATGACAACTTGAAAATGTTGGGCCTTCGTGAATTTGACACCCTTCACAATTGGAGTGCACATCGAGTTCTTGTTGCTCTGCCAGCTCTTGGGGACCAGCTTCATCGAGGACAAAAAGGTAGAGCATATTTCAACTTCCCTCGTGGACAGACATTCCACCCTCCTAACTTCAGGGTTTATCTCGAGAACAACAACAAGCTTTCAACACAATTATTCAACACTTCACTCACAAATCCAACCCTCCTCCACCGAGACTTATTATACAAGAGACTCGCCGATACTAGAAATTCATTCCTCATTAACATTTTAAAGTCTTCATTTTCCTCTCTTCATCCAACCAAGGCCTTTCTCTCTCCTTCTCGCTACCCCCAACAGAGTTTCTGCTTTCAACATTTCGAAACTTCAAGAGTACACGCATGCCTTCTTCGATTCCCATTAAAGAACTCAAACCCTTAGAGGGCCAAGATTTATCATCTCTTCAAGACTCCCTCAAACACACTCGAATACATTCTAATTGATGAAATGAGTTTCATCGGGCCAAAGTTGCTTTTCCAAATGGCTACCGTCTTCAGGGAGGCTTTCCACACTTCCTGAGAATTCTACATTTGTAAGGGTATCTATGATCGTTGTTTGAGACCTCGGTCGACTTCCTCTAGTTATGGACATTCCTCTTTATGCCAAGGAAGTCTTACGGAGCTACCGCTTTGGTGAAGAATTCAACATATCCACTGGTCCGCTTTCATTGTTTAATCTTTCCAACAAGCGAGGCAATCTGATCCAACACACGGCATCATTCCGAAACTTCGCTACTTAACATTCGTAACGTAATACCTCTCACTATGCAGGATCGGGAAGCTCTTATGTCAAGATCTATTTCCCTTTCCGAACAAGAAACATTTATTTTAAAGATGCCTCATCGTTTCACTCAAAATGACCTCTGTCAATTCGCCTGACAACCTTATTATGTTGAAATCCCTTAACTCTCCTACATTGCGAATCAATCACTGCTAAACGTACTGAGACATTCTACATCGGTGATACGGCAAGACGATCGATTGAAGCCAAAGTTCTTCTCCTAATCGCATCAACCAGAAAGTAATGCTTTCCCCACAAACTTGTGGGTTGTGAAGATACTGTGTCCAGAGCCAATGCACTACTTTAGTTCTATCATCAACATATTGTATGAGGAATCCTCCTGCACCTCTAAACTCTACCTACCTCACTGGCTGCCATCAAGCTTGAGGAGTGATTCTGCAGGGCCACCCCCGGATTAAAACAACCCCTGTGCATGTTCCTATTCCTCCCATTTC